>NW_010582117.1:63012-85737 GCF_000705375.1 Tinamus guttatus
CCTCCCTCCCCTCCCCTTCCCTTCCCTTCCCTTCCCTTCCCTTCCCTTCCCTTCCCTTCCCTTCTTTTTTTTTTTCTTCTTTTCCCACCGGCTGCTGTGATATCTAGATACTATAAGGACAGACATTTTATAAATAGGCATAGATCTGTGTGCTCCTATCATATCATTTATCACTGTATTTGGAAGATCTTCTAATTACTCTGCCAGTGTAGGTGGTCGCAGTAGCTGAAGGAGTTGCTTTAGGTATACTGCCAAGTATCTAATTTGTCTTGTCATCCTTCACATTAAGTGCCTCTTTCTTGTAGGGTCATTTCTCTGAGCTCATTCTTTCTTGATAGCTCTGTTACCTTTGACACCATGGGCCACTTACTGCTCTACAAGATGCTCCCCCCTTAGGTTTATGTGACTCCAACGTACTTTCTCTTCTGACAGCACTAGGATGTTACTGCTGTCTGGCTGACAGCACTAGGATGTTACTGCTAATGGGTCCTCTATTCCTCCCACCCCCCACCAAACTCTCCTGGTGCTTCTCAGCACTCCCTCATCATTCCTCTCCCCCTCTTCCCAGTCACCTCCTGGGAGGCTTTGCCAGATATCCTGGACCCACTTATGTCTCATCATTAATGACTCTAATCCTCTGCCTTTGACACTCTGTGGTAGCTTGTACTGGACTCCTCACTGTTTCCTTAAATGTTGCATGTCTAAAGATGAATGTGCAACCTTATCTGAGGCACCTATTCTCGTAGTCACCATCTTATACAGCTTCAGATTTATTTTGACTGCTCCTTCTTTGCAATTGCCCAAACTTTTCCTTTTACAACACTACTCCTTCCATCACTGCTCTTCCTTCCTCTGCCTAAATAAACTGAACTGAACAAAAAGTTCTAGCTAAACTGAACTGAACAGAACAGCTTCTTTGACCTTCACTCTCTTCTTTTCTTTCACTTCAATCATTGTCTGTTGTTCCATTTGTTAGAAAATGAATTTATCAAGTCTATTCCCTACCTCTTTTAAAAATCAGCAGTGTATTTACTGAAGTCTTTTCAAATTGAATCTGAAAAATGTAAAAGAGTGTGTTTGTTCAAAATATAGTGTTTTTAAGCCAATAGAGTCAAAACATTTGACACAATGAATGTTTGAAGCACTAACAAAAATGTTTGTTTGCTAATTTTATAGCAGTGTGATAGAGTAACTCTGTATCTCAGTGATAGTGCTATTCATATCTTTGTGAACATGATACAGGATTTATCTATTGCATTCTGTGTTTTACATTAATTTTCTAATTCGTCTTAAACTTATAGCTTCAGTATAAGTTACAACCAGTAACTGCTGGGAATGTCAGCTTCCAACCTGCAGGACAATTTCAGCATATCTCTAGCCCTTCAAAATTGTTATTGGAAACAGTTTTCATGAAACCCTTAGCTATTCACTTGCCCAGGGAATTGATCCTTGTCTTCAGCAACTGTTTTAGCTGGAGGAACAGTTCTTCCGCAGCGTATGGTATGACCTTGTATATTAGAACTCACTTCTGGGTAGCAGAAGATGATAGATAAAGACACACAGAGCAGAAGTGAATTTTTAACGTGAGTGTCACACATCATGGGCAAATATTCTAACAGGCCACATCTAACTATCTGCTATTTTTGGTGATGGTAGATAATGTGTGACTGCATGTTTTGAAAATGGCAACAATCATGGAATAAATAGGCAGCAAAAACTCTTATGCAATTATATTACTGCTTAGGAAGTGAAACATGCTTGATTACATGACTTAGCTGACAATCAGCAAGGGCGTCTAGGCACTTGAAAGGGAGTTTTATGTTTGTCGGTGCTGAGAAAATATTAGGTCATTTAGGCACGTTAGGTCAGTTTCGAATTGTCCTCTCAGTTCATTGAATGACTAGCTGCTCTGCTTTACACGTGCAAAACACTGAAAGTCTGCCTAGGGCTGACCAGGGATGATTTTAAGCTGAGTAGTATTGCTGAGTAGTTTCCACTTTCCTCTATTTTTGGCTTCATATTATAAGCTACACTGCAAAGCTAAACATGAAACATCAGTCAAGAGGGGTAAGGAGAAATGGCAGATTTTCTCTGAATAGCTTTTGCAGAAGTGTTTTTCTGAGTGACACCTTCATAGCACCTAATTGTCTGCAGGGGCACAAATAGGAGACTTCTGAGTATGAACCAGCAAACTATTGAAAAATATGAATGACTTGGGATATTACAAGGGAAAGATTAGGGGGAAACATTGGGTGTAATATAATAAACCTGTTTATTAGAACTCTCCAGCTTTTACCTCTTTGGAGTTGAAAGTGCTCCGGGTAAGGCCATTGGTGGCCAGGACCATGAATACTCAGGATCAATGACTGGCAGCCCTTCATCCAGTCAGGTACTGTTGAGAGTATGACCTCCAGCTCTGACTAGGCAACTGTAAGAGAGTTTACAGGCATAAAATAAAACTTGAAAGTCCTGTCAATGTGTACCATGAACATCGAGGGGTCATTCATAGGGGAAGTGGTTTTGCTGAGTTGAACTACATCCCATAACGACAAGCAGACTGACATTTTTCTGTATAAAGCACCTTCTGTTCTCCTTACCTTAGGGTGTCTTTAGGAATGGTCCCATCTTTTTAAAATGCAGCTATCAACAAACATTGGACCTGGCCCAACCTGAATTGTTCCGCATTAAGGATTTAATCTGAGAGCCAGTTATATCTCCCTTGTTCACTCTGCTTGAGTATACTGACAAAAATAGTAGGATATAATATTTGCTATGTGAATACTTGCTTGCCGATTATCCATTATTGTTCTTTGGGGCTCCTTTTTAGATGGGATTGGTTATTTCTTACCAATACCACTGGCAACACTGGATTATTCACCAAAACTTGTAAAAACTAGAAACCCATTGACAGTGTCCCACACTTAAAATGAAAATGTTAAATCCTGCCTTCCATGCTGATTTTACAAAAATCATCGCATATCAACATTTGCACTCACCTAATTTTCAAAGAGTAAAATTACCAAATAACACGTGTCAGAGTATTTCTTTCCTATTGGACTGCCACGATTAGTGTTCAGCAGCAGCCAAGATCACTCTTTCTGAATAAAAGGAAAGCTTGTGCATTTGCACTACACAATCAATACTTATCCGGAAAATGAGATTCCTCACAGACCACAAAGTGAAAACTATGAGATCCACTTGTCCTTGAAAACTTGAGGAACTGGCAAGTTATTGCATACACAAATTTTCTCACTACCGGAAGCATTCAGTCATGCAGTGGAAGAGAAGCAGAAATCAAATGCACAAAAAAATCATATATATTTATATAGATGTTTCAAAATCAAGAGAGGAGAAAAAAAAGAACATTAATTTAATACTCATAAACAGGATTCTATCTCTTACCTGAACAGAAGAGGGAGAGAAGGAGAAAATTTGACCTGAGTAAGGGAACTCGGTTGGATTTCAAGAGATCCCATACACCCCCATCCCCAGAGCCAACAGTCCCCAGCCCAAGATTTCAAATGCAAACATACGCAGAGGTTCAGAAGATGCCTCTTCCCACTCACGAGCGGTGAAAGGAGCTGGCGATGCTACTGGAGGGCCTGCACAGTCACATGCAGTTAGCTTTTGGAGACATTGAAGTTGGTGGCTGGCTCAAGGTCCTGAATTCCACCCACATGGCATGTTCAGACATCTCTGTCCAAATAGCAATTCGCACCTGTCACAACAGGCCTCATTGCAAGCTCAGGGGAATCACACAGGCAAATTTTGTCCCAATGTACAGGTGTCGCCCTCAAGGAGTCTGCAGCACTGCTTTGCTTTAGCGGAGGGAGGGGTTTACATTATCGCACTTCATAGAATCATAGAATGCTTAAGGTTGGAAGGGACCTCTAGAGGTCATCTAGTCCAACTCCCCTGCACACGCAGCGTCACCTAGAGCACGTGGCACAGGACTGCGTCTAAGCGGGTTTGGAAGATCTCCAGAGAAGGAGACTCCACAACCTCTCTGGGCAGCCTGTTCCAGTGCTCTGTCACCCTCACTGTTAAGAAATTTTTCCTTAAGTTCCTGTGGAACTTTTGGTGTTTCAGTTTGTGGCCATTACCTCTAGTTCTGTCAGTGGCCACCACTGAAAAGAGGCCAGCACCATCCTCCTCACTGCCTCCCTTGAGGTACTTATAGACACTGATCAGATCCCCTCTCAGCTTTCTCTTCTCCAGGCTGAACAGGCCCAGCTCCCTCAGCCTCTCCTCATTGGGCAGATGTTCCAGGCCCCTGATCATCCTTGTGGCCCTGCGCTGGACTCTCTCCAGCAGCTCCACATCCCTCTTGTACTGTGGAGCCCAGAACTGGACACAATACTCCAGATGCAGCCTCACCAGGGCTTAGATATGTAGAGAACTACACAGAGAGCACACCACAAACATAGACTTGAACTGAGTTTCTATGATTTCCAATTTTTCATTGTAAGAAAATCAATTTAAATTTGAGTGTGATTTTTCTCCATCACTAATCAAATGTATACTTTCTTCCTCAAAGCAAGGCGGGGGTAAGCAAGGAGGACGAGAAGTCCAACAACACACACTGGTTTCCCAAAAATAGATGGATGAAGACAAGACAAAAAACATTTTTGGCACAGAAGCAGATTTGAGTTTAAAGCCTCTAAGGAATTATTAAAACCCTAATGAATGTTTTTAATTAACATTCACGATGTCCTTTTAAGTGAAATCGTTTAGGAGTTGCAGTGAAAACCTGTTAAACAAATTGTTAGTTGGGAAAAAAAAGAACTGTGCTTGTTAATAGGTCCTCTATTTCAAATGGCCCCATGTAACCCACTAAGGGGATCTGGAAACTGATGGTGACAGATTTTACCAGTACTTAGTTATTTTTAAACAGAAGATATGGGGCTCATTTTACACCCAATTGGTGTAAACTGGTGGCTGCAGTACAAATATACCAGGCTACACTTGCATCCTGAAGTAGCAAAGAGAGAATATACTTTAAATAGAT
This sequence comes from Tinamus guttatus, assembly GCF_000705375.1. The sequence continues at coordinate 68,021 of NW_010582117.1, forward strand.
CATTTTCCTTATTAGATCAATACTCTATTGTTTCACAGATTCAGGTACACTCAGTGGTTTGGCTGGTAAAAAAATCAATAGACATAGACAGTGTTATTTTTGAAGCTGGGAGTGGTGCAGGGGACCTGGGGTCTGTGACAAATTTCCTCCTTCAGCTCATCTTCACCTAATCCTCTGCTCCTGCAAAATCTCTTACAATTAGTTAAATTCTGCAGGACTAAAAACATGTTCACCACTCAACAGGGTGAAGTACTTCTCACCCAGGAGAGAAAGAAAAGCCACCTCTGGAGCAGGGCTGAAGCAGTTACTATCACAGGGGGCTAAAACAGAGGTTTCTTTTCATATTCTCTAGCTGGCTTTATTTTCTGAAATCTTCTATATAGCTATAGTAACCATGCAGCATGTTCATTTTTCTAGCTATCTGTGACAAAGAGGGATGTTTCTTGTATTCGAACATGGCTTGCCTTTACTGCATATAGAAAAAATGTTATCCTTCAGTATTATCTGTATGTAATTTATAAACATTGCTTAGATATTAATAAAAAACTGTAAAACATTTTATTTTAGTAAAGACATTTTTTCAAGTCATGTTGCTCTTTCTTCTCTATTACAACTTTCCAACAGGTGCTCACACTTAGCTTATTTAAAAGCCATAGATTAGGACTGAAAGAATTAAAATGGACTTTCAATGACTAAAACTGACTACGGAAAGGATGCAGCAGAACACTGCCCCCTCCAGTTACAGATCATGTACAGAATATACTGTTGATATTGTACAGAGACTTATTCAGAATAAATGAAAAACAGGCATGAATTCTGGCAGCAGACTCAGACTGAGTGCCAGCAAAGAGCCATATCCATTTTTCTGTCTTTGATCACAACTACCACAGTTGCTACCACAGAAACAAATCAAACAAAAATCCCCACATACTAGTAACAGCATGTTGCCATACCAGCTAAATTCTTATGAGCAGATAATGACCAATTACATTTCTCTTTCCTCACACCAAACATTAGTCGAGTGGAGAGAGTACTGAAATTAGAGATTAATCTACCTTGCTCTGTTCTATATGTCTTTGCTTGCTGGGGCTTAACCACTATCCATACTTTAAGAAATAACCTGGGATCATAGGAAAATGAGAAGACGGAGGCCCGCTGGTTGTCTAGGCCCTGTCATGAGGGCCCGTGACACACCTAGAAAATACAGTGGTAGTTCGGAATCGAAAAACTGTACTGAAGTTTCCCAATATGGAGAGAGAAGTATTAGCCAAATATATGCAAAACAAGGAGGGCAGACTCAGGCTTGTGAAATAGCAAGGATGATGCATGGACCACTGTTCCCATCGCATGTGCAGGTGGTGAAAAGAGACATAAGAAAACATGGGCAAAATATGTGGAGAAGTGTGAGAAGAAATAATTTCTGGACATAGAGAACATTTAAATTTCATAGAATTTCTGCACCTAATATGTTGTGGCTAGAGAAGAGCTCCAATTTTTATGTAGCCAACTTTTGTTGCTGTCACGTTCTGCTTCTTACTCTGCCTTTCCTTCTAATCTGCTTTGACTACAGCCCTGACATCTCTGTCTTCCTCCTTCATCCACTAAGCCTTTGCCAAAACTTCACTTTTTAGACTGGGCTCATGTGTACCCTTCTGTCCATTCTCTGGCCTCAGACTTGAGACTGTTTCTTGTCTTTTTCTTGATTAAAATTGCCAGAGCAGCAATCATACTATGCAACACTAGTTATTAGTATGGTCTCATGTTCTAGGTATGGTGTTTTTAGAAACACAGTGAGAATTCAAATGAGGTTCTAAGAAAAACAAAAGTGACTAAGAGATGGAAAAAAGGACTTATGGGTTAAGACCAAGAAAAAGGAAAAATGTACATTGCCTGGCCAAGTGATATCTATGGCTAGAGAGAGAAAATTCAGTTATCAAAAGCTGTATGAATGAATGTGAGAGGAAAGAATTTATCTAGCATGGGAAATGGAAACAGTAGCAATAATGGTAAGGAAATAAGGATGCTTATTGGGATTAAGTGATATATATTAGACTAGAGAAGCTCTTTCCAAGTCTGGGTCTTACAATAATGTTATGATTCCAGTGTTAAAACAATTTGTGGAATATAATTAACCTTTTAAAAATCTTTAAAGTTAAAGCCATTACAATTTCACCTATCCACATCTATGTATGATTACATCATTTAAAAACCTATCATTGCGTACATAAATGATAATGATTCTCATAAAGAACAAGCACAGACAAAAAGCAGTAGTGTGGAACATGTTTCCCTGTTATTCTGAAAAAAAAATCTTGGGTGGTTTTCTCATTGAAAATAAACACACAGGAGATGTGGTTTTAGGTGGGTAGAACAACTTGAGTCAAAAAAAGCAATGAGAAAAGATTTTGGTAAAGTATAAACATTCCAACTACCTATATTCCCCCCCAAAAGAGCTTAACTTTTCTTTACAAAATGGGGTTTTCGTTTGCAAACTGATTTGACTAATTTGAACTAATCTAAATATTAAAATATATCTTTTGAATCACTTCAATACATTTCTTTGATTTTTTTTTTCAGATGAGTCGCCAGTTCAATAAAATAATTGCTTAAACATAAGTAGTTCCACAAAACTATTGTCTAATATTCCAAGGGAATACTGCTTGCTTTTCATAACCTGTGGATGCTCATTGTATTCAACATTTTTATAGAAAGAAAGACGGAGAAAATAAGATCATCCAACTTGACCCTGACTGGCTGTTAGATTTCACTAGTTTCCCTGGAATGCCACCTGAAACTTGTGTTTGGCTGCAGAATATCTCGCAGATGACATTCAGCACTGATACAAAGGCAAGAGGTGCAGAACTTTTGATAATTTGTGTCAATGTTTAATCACTTTCACTGTTAAAACTGCATCTGATTTCTCATTTGAATTTGCCTGCCTTCCAGCCATTGGCTCTTTTTATGCTTCTCTCCGTTAGATTAAAGAGCCCTTTAGTACCCAGTATATTTTCCCCATGAAAGTAGCTGTACACTGTAATCAAGTCAACGCTCAATCTTCTTTTTCATAAGCTAGACAGTTTGAGCTCTTTTAGAGTCCCACAGTAAGGCATTTTCTCCAGCCCTCAAATCATTTTTTGTGGCTCCTTCCTGAACTCTCTCCCATTTTTCACCGTTCTTTTAAAACAGTGGACACTAGCACTGATGAAATATTCTAATAGCTGTCTCACCAGTTCCATATGCTCTTCATTGTACTTACTCATCCTCTGAAGAAAGGCAGAGTTAGTCAGAAAGCACCATCTGGTGAGGAGGTCTGAGTGGTAGGGGGCAGATTTAAATACTTAGAGTAGCAGAGGGAGGCTGGAATGGGCAAAGGATATTTAAAGACTGACTTGCTAGACAATTATCATTCTTAGTTTCCACAGGAGGTTAGTGAATTCTTTTCCCTTGGACTGCTGTTGCCTGTGTTTAGAAAGGTGAATAGCTGCAGACTACAAAACACAGAAAATGAAAATTTCATTGAGATTACACATGGATAAGGAGAATCAGCACGTCTGCTGGAAAACACAGAAAAAACTGGTCAAGCAGGGAATAAAAAAGGAGAGAGGCATACTGTAATAGTGAAATAAGACCAGAAAAAATCCACATGATTCAAAAGAATATTTTAAAAGCATCATAATACAGATATCTTGAGATGCAGGTCGAGAATTCAAGTAATGCTCATCTTGCAGAGTCCAAACCAAAGAAGGGACTAATTTCGCACCAGTCTGGCTGTGTAAATCATATTTCTTAGTGAAAGATCCTTCAGAGAAGCTTAAAAAGATGTTGAGCAAAGGGCAGGATGTAGAATCTTGGAACTGTTTACTTACGCATCCAGCTGATCGTAACTGCTGGATCATAGCTCAGGAGAGAAAGACCATGAGCAAACCCAAAGATGATTGCTGAGATCAGACGTGACATTCTGAGTTTTGATTATGAAAGGTATACAAGTCTGTGAAAGCTTTAGAGTTACTGTTACAGAAGTTTTGGAAGCCAAAAGGACTTTCTGCCTCTCTTCTCTAAGGTCTAAAGCATTTGTGTCTCTGGCTTTGCACTGAGCCATGTTTATTCTTTCCTGTATAATATTTAGGTTGGATTCCTACAATGCATGGTGACTGGGGAATAAATCTGAAAAGTGCATAGCAGTCTGAGTTGTTACAGCAGGAGACTACTTACTACTGTGATGGCATTAACCAATGCAGAAATTATATTACATGAGCTCTTCACTGCAAGTAATGAGCCTGTATTCACAGGATCACAAGGATTGCTTTGTCTTTTATTTTGATTCTATAAATCATACAACTAATAAATAAGGATTCATTATAAAGCACACATAGTACTTAAAGACCTGCAATTTTTGAAATCCTTTATAAAATATATTTCGAATAATTTCTTACTCTTCCCAAAAACGAAAGTGCAAAGTATCTTTCTCTTTGTTGCTTAAGACCTTCCCTAAAGCTCCCTTAGCCCCTGCTAATATCCATTTGAACTTGGAATTTATCATTCTATACCAATTGCTGCCTGAATTCCAACAAATTAAGCAAGATAAAGATTCCAATTCCAACAAATTAAGCAAGATAAAGAACACCAACAGTACAAATTACACTTCAGTTGAGGAGACAATGTTTCTAGGAATTCAAGTGTCTTTGCTATGTCTAGCCTAGTGCTCCTGCCCAGAGAATATAACATGTGGTATCTATCTTACATGAGAATCTCTTAAATGCCTTTTACTCGTCGAAACACAGATGGAGTGGGAAACAGGACAGAGAACCTTTGCAGACGTGTATAGCATGTTTTGCACCCATCTCAGAGGCTTTCACTTGATTCATCTAAAGGTACAAATAATCCCTTGAGCCCCACACTAGCAACAACTTGCATGCCAAGCTGCCATGCCAACTCCTTCTGCCCAGATTTTATCTTACATGCAAGATTTAAAAAAGAAAGAAAAGAAAAATCCACAACACATTCTGATACTTCCTGTCTCTTACAAGAAGTACAAAGGTAAATTCTTCTTTTCGAGTATTCATGAATATGAAATAATAATAATTCTGCTAATTAAATTCCACTTGTGATTGAGATTTCTCTTACTTTTACTTCTTTCTAAAGGTTAATTGTAGACAAGACTGGAAAATTTGATCCAGCTAGTCTATGGTTACCCTAGGATAAAGCAGTGAAAGCTTCATTTCTTTTCAAATATATGTATTCCAGATGTTGTTGCATTCATGTAGTTGCAACACCCACACAGAGTTATATCTTGTACTTAAATTACCTTTTGATAGTTTGATTTTTCGTTTTTCAGAAATATAATCCTCCACTTTTTTTCTGGGCAAATGATTCCACAGTATAATAGAATTATTAACTCCTCAAAAATCTTCTGTTCAAACATCAGACTTGCCTGACTAAGGATAAGTGTCTTTAATATATTTGAAATAGCAATATTTTGTATTTGATTTCCTGTTATTATACAAGTTCAGTAAATGACTTTCTCATCAGTGTTTTTAATACGAAAATGTGTACATGTAAAATGGCAATAATGTGACATTTCACCCACAGGGCCATAGCAGGAGACTAGAAAACCCAGAAACTATTCCTTTCATTACTCTATCTACTTTTTGTCCTCAGCTAAATTACATCAAATTTGTGCTACCTCAATTTCCCTAATTTGAAATTGAGATTGAGATACCTCACTCCATATGTGATGTAGCTAAATATTTCTTCATATAAAATGGGAAATCCTTTAGCAAAATTGACTCAGTGCAAATAAACTAGTGCAATGTTATGGTTGAGAATCTGAACAGAGAGCTATCAAAAAATGCAAAGGCAAACTCCCACAGCAATTATAAAGTAGGTCATGTTGAATGTATGTGTTAATGCATTGAAGACACATATACTTGCTCAGTAAAAACTGAAGTGGAAATCATGGCTTTAAATGTCCAAATGTCTATGAGTTCAAATTCTAATGCAGTGTTATAGTCTGAAAGTTCTATTTTCATTTAATAAGATCTGATAACAAATAACGCATTGTTTGCATTTTATTCAATCACTTCTGATTCTCTGCTCTATTGATCAATATGATTCTTTTCCTTTTATCTTGACATTGTAGCAATCTATGTGTAGACCTGCAATGACACTGCTTCATTTGACATTGTAATATTCCCTGTACAGCTGTATTTACATAATTTCAGCCCTTCAGAATGACAATAAGTCCCATGAAATCAAATGATGAGCTAGTATTATCACAAAAATAACGTGAAAAATAACATAGCAATAACTTAGCTATCCAAGCAATTCAAAACATAGATCTTTTTTAATATAATTTCTTTTTCTGTCAATCGTGAGTGAAATTTCTCTTCGTATTAGCTCTTCTGTTTTCACAGTTTAAAAAATGTCCTGGAAAAAATGAATTACCAAATACATATAAGGTCTGTCTAATAGGTCCATCTAGTTAAAAAGTTGATAGCAAATATTTAGAGAGGAAGATGAGAAACAGGACATGAATACTGTGTTCTTTCCCATGGCAAATAAACATGGCAAAATACACAGCAATCGTCATTCAGGAACATCTTGAAATTGAAGTTGCAATTGGAGTACTACCGATACTGTTACTATATAGACCTTTTACTAACTCTCTAATATATTTTGACACCTTTTAAAACTTATTCTCAGAGTGTTTTTGGAAGAGCTCTGCACTATGCAGAAGTATTTTTCCTGTTGTATATTGTAAGGCTAAATCTCATTTTTGGAATAGAAATCCACAGACTCTGTGAATCTTTAGGTATTTAAATAGAGATGTTTATTCTAATAAACCGGACCTATCTTTCATCTCCAGGAGAAGATGTATATGTAAATGGGAAAGCTTACTCAAACTGCATTTTACATTAACTTAGTAACTGCGGTGAGACAGCATATCATTCTAGGAAAAATATTTAGAGACTACATAATGAGCTTGAGTTATTAAAAACTGAATTATCTTGAAAAGGGGTGATTTAAATTAAAAAACTGTGCAAAGACACAAAAACAGCACAGTAATTCTTTATGATGTGCCTCTGTGAACTCGGTACATTTTCTCCTGGAAGGTAACTCCAAACGAAACACGTGACTTAGAACTGATATCAAAACCCAATGATGCTATATGCAATTCACATCTGATGAATTTAAAGTCACAGTTTTCATTAAAGTTTGCTTATTCATCACACAGGCTGAAATCCATTCTTTTTATTTGTGTGGGTTTTTTTTTTCTTTTCAGTGCAGTTGCCATTACCTTTCATCTTGCACAATAAAAAAGCAGAATCAAAAAAGCTACAGTAGTTACTTCTGATCTGTGGATTATATTTTATATATACAAATTATTTCCTATGGGAAATCTCTGCTCTAATTTACAGGTAACCATTGCCTTGATCTTTCTGGCCAGCTAGATATGATGAGAGATGGGTTAGTTGTTGAGATCCCAAATCTTAGTTTACACATCTGAGGCAACTGGCAGTAAAGAGAAAGAGTCTTGAATGTTGCTCTCAGCAAAACAGTAATACTTCTATCTAAGCAAAGCAAAGCATCTGCTGCATCAATAATAATATCTAAAGAGGGTGGACTGATAGCGATTTAACTGGGGCTATCCTGCAGCAGTACAACATTCACAATGCCCAGATATTCAGGTTGTACTCTGAGAAAACTAGTAGTCACAAAAAATCTGACACATTCTCTCTCCCCTATAGAGTAGGAATTATTCTTGTGCTGCAGCTGCTGATGCTTTTTTATTTGCTTTTTAAGGATAACAGTTCACTGGGGGTTGGGAGGTAGTTATTTTTGAATCCCAGCAGCTCTCAGAGAGTGAGGGACGGGTGTGGATGGCTGGTTACCCCAAACAGGTTCCCTGGAAGACACTGTTCCAAAACTCAAGGCAGTTATTCTGTTTCTAGCAGTGCAAAGCAAACTCCCTTGTGTCTTCTGCAGCTTTTTCCCCAGGGAGAATTTCATCAGCTCATGGTCACCTGCTGACTGTGGGATAATTTCGTTTTCTAATCAAAATTAAGACACTGCTAAAAAAAAAAAAAGAGATTTACTCTTCTAGAGCAGTGATGCTATTATGTCATTATGCTGGCCACTCTCCTTTATATGTCCTGTTTCTAATAGAAAAGAGATTTTTCTAACACAGACCCAGTTGAACTATATAATAAAATATGATGAATACACTGTTTCCATGTTAGCATATGCGCATGGTTTGGGGGTTGTTTTTTTGTTGTTGTTGTTACTTTTTTTTTTTTTTAAGATCACTGAATCCTTCATAGTATTCACAATAAAACAAGTTTAACACTTCTGCAGTGACCACTGCATAGCTCCTTAAGTTTCATACTATAAAGCAGTCAATGTATTTATAGTTCCTGAAAATGTCACATGGCAATGTTATGCCAGGCACAGCATATCTCAGTGACTCCTTAGGATGTCTGCATTGTTGTATTCTATTTGTAGAGACATTTTTGTCAGCAGCGATGAAGAAACAGAGCTGTTGCTGTAGCGCTCTCAATAACATTCAAGCTTATAGTTGACCCGAGGGGCTCACATTATGACATCCATATTTAATTTAAGAGCAAATCATATTTTCACAGACCACAGTATTGCATTATAGGCTCACTTCTCGATGTGCATGGAAACGCAGAAACAGCAGCCTAGTATGTATCTACATCACAGACTAAATGGTTAGTTCATGAGAGCAAGGTCAAAGTGTGCAGTGACAACAATGCATACAAGGTTTTATTACAACTCTCAGAAGTCTACGGGGAGAAAAGGACACACACAAAAAAAAAAAAGGCAGACCAGAAGGGACTGCAAGTAACTTAAGGTGCATTTTTAAAAGCCTCTTAACTGTACCATCTGGCTTACTTTTTGTTTTTCTTCTGTCCTGCACATCCTATTGCAATCCACATTCCCTGTATCTCATTTTCTTTTTTGCTTCATTCCAACATATTTAAGGGAAAAATTAACAGCATCTCAACTTTAAGAGTTTTATATAAAATATAAGGTGAGGATACTATCAATCCAATAATAAAATATTGAAATATTTGTATTTATAAGTGCAGTCATGGGCTGTGGATACACTTCTCGCTGTAGTGAGGGAAATTTATTTCTTTGTTAAACAAAATGGTTATAAAAAAGGAATGTCAAATCCTACACTGAAACCCACATAGGCCCCTGTAATGACCCAGAGCTCACTGCATGAATGAGCCTGTATTGGTGGTTTCAGAAGTTAGCACAAAAGATAAGGAATTGCTGTCAAGTTGATACTGTATGCAGTACAATTAAAGTAAATGCTCTGCTTTACATAACACTTAATAAATGTATAAGCATATAAATCTCGAATAAAGTGAACACATTGGAATATCCTGTTCTGCAGGACATCTGAGTTGAAAACTTGAACTTGTGGCTCACTTGTGGACTAGTACACAGTGAGTTCACTCAAAATATAGCCAGAAGGTCTATTCCCTGTGAGTTATCCCTGAGAATACTACCAACATGAGAAAAATAGAGACAGAATTTCCAGAAGACCTCTGCATTGGACCAACTTTGTTTTTATCAAAGCTAATAGTAAAACATCTTCTTAAAAAGTAGAATTATACCTGTGCCCATCCTGAGGACTTTGCCAGTACACTTTTGACCATCCTGACACAAAGGCAGAAATTGAATTGCAAGGGCTTAATGACTTTGCACAGGCATGAAATATTGCATGAGATGGTTGTATTCTGTGAGGGACATGAGACCTAATGGTCAGGTTTTTAGGTGCACTTAACTTTATCTTTCACAAGGAGGAGTGTGAGTGATGAGCACTTTTAAAGATCAGTGTGGTTGCTTGAATGAAAAACTGTGGCCATGCAAAACTGAGTTTAGAAATAATATGTATATGGAGTACATTTGCCTCGGTTTCCATCCCAAGTGCAGGAATCAGGGATGAAACTACTTGCTTTCCTTTCAGTTAAACATTTTTTTTTCCTAATTACATCACTTTACCCTGATTTACATGAGTTTTAGCTTCAAGAATCATTGGTCATTGCTGAATGCAAATAGGCACAAAGGAAAATTGTATTAAGTTTGCACAATTGATCTTTCATCATTTTAAATGGTACCTTTTAAAATTTCCTGTAAAATCAGCCTCAAATACTGCCATCATTGACAGTCATCAAGTAGAGCAGGGTCACTTTGGGAAAACCCATTTTCAGTGATGTAAATTATAGGGTTATTATACATATCCTAGAATGAGAGAGCAGAAGTTTTACTCAGAACAGATGTAAGAAAGCCCATAAAATCAGATGCATTACCCTCTGTCTTTTATAAGCTACAAACTAAAACTAGTTTTCATCAAATTGCACTGACCCTATTAACTTAATTTTCCATAAGCTGACCTTTTATGACTAACAATGGAAAAGCAAAACTGTGCAAATATCCATGAAGACAGTGAAATGACTTATTTTAATGAGAAGACTAAAATATCTTCCCTGCATTAGCATCTGCTTATTGTCACTGCTTCTTAACCCCTTGGCACTGGCAGCCACCACACATCCCATTGCCAGTAGCAGATGAATGCCAGGAAAGTCTTCCTGCTGGCATCAGAAAGATCATTTCTGGAGTTCAAAAGATGATATAACACTAGTGTGTCATTTAAAACTGTAAAATAACTATCAAGTACGAAGACAGTAAGAAAGTACTAAGGCTCCTACTCTTTACAGCCAGCATGCAAAAATTAAATCAAGAATCCCAAGGTGACTTGTTTATTTATATACTTATATAATATCTTATGCCATTAAGATGCGCAGAGAAGGGAAGGCAAGGCAAGGCAAGGCAAGGCAAGGCAAGGCAAGGCAAGGCAAGGAGCCAGTAAAGCCAGCTAGTAAATGATTCTGTGAGTCTCATGTATATAATTTGGAAGACAGTGAAAATTGCATAGCACTATTGCCAGCCATGAGCTCCCAGTTGCAACAGGCCAAGAAGAATCCATTATTTGTTCAGCTTCATGGTCCAATGAAATAGTTAGTTAGTAGTTAGCAGTGCTCATGCTCATTTTTCTTTCTTCTTTAATAAATTCTGGAAGCCTTAATGATAAGTAACTTTGATTAGAAATTATTGCAGAAATATGGAACTTCATGATACCTGGATACTCACTATCCATAAATATTGTTCTTATAAACCAGTCTAAAGGACAGGTACCTTTTAGTTGCTTCTTAATTTCTTACAAATTTTGAGTCCAGAGGGTCTACTTAATCTATTTTCACAGCTATAGGCACCAGTCCACATTCTTTAAGTATTAAAGGTCTCAAAGATCTTTTCAAATCTCCAGGCACTTTCATTTTTTAAGGGCTGAGGTAAGTCAAACTCATACAGTGTGACCATAGACAGGACACAATTTGCCAGAAGGTCATTAATGAATTTGTAGTAACTAATTCCTAAAAATATTAAAAGAAGAAAGCATAATGCTGATGGGTGCTAGTTACAGGAGAATATGGTCCTTTCATTTAAATGCTTGAATGAGATCATAGTGACATGTGCAAGACCAAAATGCTTTGGAAAAATCCTTACACTTGAATTCTGACAAATGGTTTTGTTCCTAATAAAAATGTTTCTTTCCTTGAAAAACTGTAGATTTAAAAAGTTTACTGTGAGACTCAGCCAGGTAACCAAGGTGGTCTTTTATGCTTTGAGCTCAGACAGGTAAATTGTTTTCCTAGGCTGTTCTGTTTTCCATCATTCTCCATAGCATCATCAAGACAAAGAGGATAATGCCAAGGCACTCCATATTTTTTAACTACAGAGAATCTAGAATGGTGTGAATTCAATGGCTCCCTCACTAGACAGGATGTCTCGCCAGATCTATCTGACATTTATGGCTTTTCACTGTGCTCTGATAGCTTTTAGATAGAATTTAGGGCATTGGTCTCTTTAGCTACCAACAGGAATGACTTGATATTAGTTTATCCAAGAAACCAACTCTCTTCCTTTTACACTGCCACAACTACAGACAGCTCTAGTTGCAAGAAGGAATTATCCAACTGTAATTTTCTGGATGGATTGTTTAAGCTGACCAACACTGAGAAAACTTTGGGGATGTATTTCTAGGGTCTTAACAGGAATTTAACTTCTGTTTGGATTTAGCTGTGGCTGACATGAATATGTTTCCTAAAGAACTATTTTTATGCTGCTGAGAGGTCACTGTAAGTTTAAATACAAGGATACTTTAAGCTCTCATACAAGCATCTTTAATTTTGCTTAACCCCAGATACAACTATGCTGGTTGGTTTTAATCTAATCTAAAATTCAATGAAAGTCCCCAAACTCTTGGTGGATTGAAATACAAAACTAAGAAAGGATTAAAGAGCTAAGAATATGGAAGAGAGGGGGAAAAGGAAGAAAGGGAGACTAGGCTGCACAGACTAACAAAAGGTATGATTAAGAAATGATGTATGGTATGAATTATTATTTTTAACAGATGGTGAATCTGAGATTTTTTTACTCCAAAACAGGCCACTTCTTGTTCATGAATAAATAAGTTTGTACTATACTGGCTTCTTCTCTTAGGTTTTTAGGTTCAGCTTACTCTGTGTTGATATTTAAGAATGCTGACACAGAACCCTATATTGCTTTATCTTGAAAAGGACAGTGTAAGAATTAAATTGCCCTAACTTCAAATGGCTGGTCTTAAGGATTTCTGTCGAGCTCTTTTTCTAATATAGCACTTACTGTAACAGGCAATTATGAACCCCAGATTGAGAGTGCTCCTTCCCGCAAACAAATGAACGCATATGCACCCTTTATAACAACAAGACTCAATAAGTTTTTTTACACAGTAATTCACAATAAATCTCACAGGTAGTTTGCTTTTCTTTCTAAACACAGCGGCACAAAAACACATTACATTCTGAAGCAATATATGGCTGAGAGTGCACCATGTAAAAAGGGATGAAATTCATCAGAATTTTAATATTTGAAAAAGAAAATTATTACAATTTGCATCCAGTTAGAAACAAATTCACAGGCTGTTACTACTGCCCCTGAGCAATGACATGTTTCACTTTAGCAACTGGTCTGCTCATGTGTTAACTGTTTGCTGATGGGCCAGCAAGGTTTAATGCAAAAACTTAATCTAGGGTTAATAAAATAATACGTTCACTGGCACAGGATCCCGTTTCATCGTATTGAGAGCAGTGCTCCCAAGAAGACAATAAAAGTTTCCGATTCTATTTTTCAGATTTTGTATTACTTCGCAAAATTTCTAACATTTAATCACAAACAGCTATCATTTTTTTACATATCAATTAAACACCAATAATGGAAAAGATTTATGCTTTGTGTTAGAAAGAGAAACTGCATCTCTGAGAAAATATAAATATCAAATCAAATTTCCAGATTGTTTCATGCTTTCCAAAATAGCCTGATCTCATTTTTATAGCTATCTCTGTAGGTCACCTAAAAGCAGAATGCAGAAGGAAGGTTTCTCCTGGGGAAAATAGGCATAGGTATACCAGCAGGTATACACAACTTGGATTGGAGACTCTCCAGACATTTCGGGATTACAGACATTAAGGAACACATGGGAAAATGAAGGCTTGTTCTTCTCTCTTTTCCATCATTTTTCCCCATCTTGATTCTCTGCCTTTTTGCTGAAGTAGGGCATAACACCATTTCTCCAAGAGACGCTGCCCCTATGCCTGCTACTTCTGTCCTCCTCCAGACTGACATCTAGTGTTTAACAGCTAACTTACTCTGCTCAGAGGAGCTCCTAGGGTAAAAACAAATGTACAAAAATTCTTTAAAAATAAAGTCAGGATAAGTTTTAACCTAAAACCTGACATTTCTTGGCAATAACAGACCTACAGCATTGCTGCTGTAAAAGAGCTTCCCACCACCACGTCATGAGTGGGAAACAGAAGGATTTTAAAGGTTTTCAAATGTCCTGCGTTTTAGGTGTGAAATTGATAGTGAATCAGTTGGCGTGAATGATTTTATTTGAAAGGACAGTGCTCTAAGCTTTCTAATTCTTCACATGCTCTTTGTAAAAATGTTTATATAGGAGATGATGGCCTTTCCTTGCGATTGAGCTACGATTGCTTCAACAGATCACTGCACAAGGGAAGTGAACTCCTGCCTAATGAAAACCGGCCTACTTGGAGTTCCTCCAATGCCCTTTTGCTAAACGTAAAGTTCATAATATTAATCAGGCAACTGCTTATACTGGAAATCGAGTGAACATTTTCTGAAATTATAGCTGAGGTTTGTCAGAATGTTGGCTTTCCTTATGAAGCACACCCCGCATGTCTGTTTGCTCTCCCCCACTCTTGACAACTAAACAATGAAACCTGTTCAGTAGCAGTGACAGACATGGAAGATACCACAAGTTCTCAGCCGAATATGAATTCAATAGGCCACACAACGCATTCCCGGAGAAACTGTGCTGCTAAAAGCAGGCTGTGCGCTGTACACTGTGGTGGCAAAGGCGCAGCCTGCAGTGAGGCCTCTATGGGATATTGGCGCAGTCTTGAAGCCCCAGCTGCAGGGGACGTGGGTGGCTGGTCTGTTTAGAGCAGAGTCACCAGTTCCCCTTGCAAATTCTTGAAACAAAGGCTCCACTTGCAGGTGGGAAGTGTCTCCTGCTGGATGCAGAGGAAGGGCTGCTGCCCACTTCAACAGCTGAAATTCTACAGGACCAAAATTCTGCAGCAAAACACTCCTTCTGGAGTATCCAGTATGGATCACAACAACCTGGAGGAGCATTTTTAAGACATTCCTTCCTTTGTAGCTTTCTATCTCTGCCATTTTTAAACCAGTGGGAGAAAAGAATTACCAAGGCAAATTCTTTCACAGCAGTACAAAGATATTTTCTCTGTTGAAATGAGATTCAAAGAGTAAGAGATAGGGCTGAGAATCAGACGTTCATCCAACTCTACTTCACTCTTTTTATGGGAACATTCTCCCACCAGCACACAGGAGGCCTCAGATAACTATCCTGATTCTCCTGTCCTTGATGGTTCAGCTTCATTTCCTTTTATTTTTTATAATTCCCTTCATTCCTTCTTTCTTCTTTTCCCCACAATGCATACATAAATCTGCCCTTTTCTTTCTTTTCATAGTAAGTCATCTTCAGTCTATACCTGAGGAGTTAAAAAAACAAAGCAGATGTGCAAAAAAATTTTGTATCTGACATTTAGTAATCTGACCAACCTGTTTACGTGCTGCATCCCTGTTAACTTAAAGTTTACATCACTTGATGAGATTGTGAAAACCCTTCTTTTCAGAGTGTGGACTGGCTTGTGTTTGCCACAGAACTAAGCATAATCTCTAGCTGAGTATGAAGAATTCCCCCTCATTTTC
Organism: Tinamus guttatus; assembly: GCF_000705375.1. The sequence continues at coordinate 83,405 of NW_010582117.1, forward strand.
TAACTAATGAAAATATCTGCAGAAATTCTGTCTCTTATACAGCGTAAAACAGTAAATGTGGAGTTCAGTACATCTGGTTATACTGATAAACTATCTAAATGTATTGGCCAAATAAGAGATTTGTCTATTGAAAGCCATCCAAAAATATCCTCATGGCTAGGATCCCTGTAAGGATAAACATTTTGATGAAGCAAAGTGATTTAGAGTTACAATTAAAAAAAAAGGAGTAAGCAAAAAAATACATAGGAAACATAATACTAATCCTATCCCCAAAGATTTTGCTATCCAAGGGGATCTAGAATATTAATTAGTAAGTTGTTGCAAACCTATAAAAATCATCCCATAATTACTGTGAAAAAAGTTGCAATTTCAAAGCTACGCTGCAGAATAGCATACCGGATTAATTATGCCAGACTGCAGCAATAACCTTGAATTAAAACTGCAACCTTCTATTTTTAAGAAACAATTGCCTTTCTGGTTGATGAAACCTGTCGTCCCATCAGGTAACAGACGTGACCAGGAAAGAGAAAAGCGATAATGAGTCAATCCAAGCTGTTTGATACATTTCAAACCTTCCTCCCACAGAGTGTAGCTGCCACAAGCTACATCACCAGTCTGGTTCTTGAAAACTCGATCTCCTCCCTGATGGGTGAATGTGTCCCAGACATTAAGGCCTTTTCCATCTGCATTCCAGCCTCCTGATTAAAAAACAAAACTTGGTCGTTACACTTTTGATATCAAAAGACATATGTTGAATGTAAACATTTATCACAAAGCAGGCACAAGAATCTCAAAATTTTATGAGCAAATCAAGCAGCATTTGCACACCCTCCTCCGTTTTATTTGAAGTAAAGATTTTTCAAGCGTTAGTAAATATTTGCATCACGTTTTGCATTCATTCATATTTTTCCTTGCTGTTAATTATTTGAAAATCCTGTTTCAAAAACCATTCAGAGTTCTGACATACTTCATAATTTCTTAGCCAAAAGTCAGATGCTTGCAACTCTTGAGATATTGCATGTTCTCACAAAGGGCATTTTTGAATGCAGCTTCCATCAATAAATGTAAGAGATCAGTCCATATCAAAGAAAGCCTTTGGGGTATGAGAAATACATCCAACAAATAGACACTTATGGCTTTCTGGATGTCCTTTGAAAATCCTGACAGTCTGTTAAAAAGAAAGGAATGCCATTATGAGCCATGGCCCTAGGCATCTACAAGATGAATTAATAACACAGCTCTGCAAATCTTCTGCTTTTCGCTTAGCCAAACATTCACAGAAATGAATTTTGTAGGTTCAAAATCCCTGCACCACTTTATTCGCTCCCACAGTTCTGAGAAATTTCCTTGCAATTCTAAAATTGGGATAGAGGTTACCTTTAAAATATTTGAAACTTAGTTACTGTTTGCGATCTGACATTACACGGTATTTAAACAAAATAAATGCACCTTTCTTCATGACAAGCTTCTTTATCTTTTCAGAACCATGCTGTATCCCAGGCAAACATTTAATTTTTAATGTGAAGAGCTCTGTAAACTTACTCCTGCAAAGAGTGATTTTATCATAAAATTCCAAATAACCCCAAAACATCCGGCTTCTTTTCCCAGGGAGAATTTTCAGAGCTCCAATGAATACGCTGTCCTGAGTTACTCTCTAAAAACTAAAATGACATTGCATGTTAAAATCATGTATAAATTAAATATCAGTTGGGTTGTAAGATTAATAACTATATAATAGCTACATATCAATCCTCAATAAAAGCATTTTAATAATCAATTAGTATCATAGAAATTAGAGATGGAGGAGAACTATTAGGAGGTCATTGAGTCCATCCCCTGCCAATGCAAGATTGCTCCCTTAAGTATATTCAGTACTTAATACACATCTGTCTTATTAAATCTAAGTTTAATGCAAGGTTAAGCATATTGAAGACACTTAATTTAAAGCATTACTAAAATCTGTAATATCACTCCTATAACCTAGCTTTTCAAAGATCATTGTCACATTTCATGTTCTTTGCAGAATTTTATCACAGCACACGAACACCGATACATCTACATTTGGTTGATCAGTAAATTAAACTCTTATAGGGGACAACCTTCAAAGTAGGTCAATTTTTAGATCCAGACAGTTTAAGTTTCTCTTCCTCTTAGATTTTATCACCAACTTTGGGCTCTGTCAGAACATTCCTCAGAAAAAAATACAATACTAAAAATTTTCCATGTGCTGCTTTTGATTTCAAATATATCTAAAAGAAAGAAAGAAAGAAAGAAAGAAAGAGAGAAAGAAAGAGAGAAAGAAAGAGAGAGAGAGAAAGAGAGAGAGAGAAAGA
>NW_010582117.1:85760-112783 GCF_000705375.1 Tinamus guttatus
AAAGAAAGAAAGAAAGAAAGAAAGAAAGAAAGAAAGAAAGAAAGAAAGAAAGAAAGAAAGAAAGAAAGAAAGAAAGAAAGAAAGAAAGAAAGAAAGAGAAAAGCAAAACCAGTTGTTTTCCAGGGAGTGCACGAAGGAATAAATAATGATAATTATTTTGTGGTATCTTATGGTAGAAGTCTTTAACAACACATCTCCTGCAACACATGTGGAACAGTTACCCCAATCTGGACTATGATACAATTACTTTTCCCCAGGGTTGTGGGGAAAAGAAGCTAAAGGCTGCCCTAATGGACACCTTAATTTAAGGATAGTCAGTTGGCACAGACACTGAACTATTATTTTTTGTCCGCCTTCCTCCAGCACAGGAGGTAGGAGGGAGAGAAGGATGCACCGGATTTTCGGGGTAGGACTGTGGTCATTACGAGGAGAAAGCCCTGAGTGAGGCTGTGGCCAACAAAGCCATTTTCAGATGTTCTTCAGGTTATTCTCTGTACAGGAATGAATAACTGAGCCAACTAAACAGAGGTAGCAAGGCCACAGAAAGCTCCACATACATTAATATATTCTGCTGAGCCACAACCAGCCCACGCAGAGCTCTGCACAGCTTCGTCAAGCCCCAAGGACCTGGGCTTGCCCCTTTCAGCGTGTTCAGAAATGGCTCTGCTGCACACCTAGCATTCATAGTGCAGACATACACTGAGTTTTAGGCAGCTTCGGGGCCAGGAAAAACAGTGACAACGAACTGATTTTACATTTCAAACACAGAGGTGAGACCTAGCTACCAAATTATTATATATTATAATAATGTCATCAAATGATTAAAATCAATTATCATGTAACATGCTGATGGCTGTTCCTCATTCTCTACAGTTATTACAGTGGAATAAGGCAGAATATTTTTTCCTTTGAAGTGAAGCTGGTATAAAAATATTACTGATCAGAGTATTTAAGTTTTCATGTACCTTTCCAAGCTACATTTTTTCTAATTCAGTTGCGCTTTCACCTTTTGGAGTGACATTTTCTTGGCCTGGTCTCTGCCCAGAAGGTGAAATTTTGTTTGAATTAATGCAGTTCAACTATTTGGCATGAGAAAGAAGTGAAAAAAAACATTTTTACCATTATGAGAATTTTTGCAACTTTTTCCTCTCCTTCCCTCCCCCATCAAAATCAAGCAGAGAGTTGAAATTTAGCATAGAAATGGCCCTCAGTAAGAAGAAGTGCCTCTGAGTGTTCTGGTGCAAATTGATTTTGATTTGACTGAGTCATGAACCTTTGAAATCTGCACTTTGAGAATGCAGAGTACAATTGATATGATTTTTTAGCACTCCGAAATATACAGAGTGAAGAAGGTTGTGCTATGCATACATACATAGCTCACAGTAAAAAAAATAAAGTAGCCTGTCAGCCCTTGCCTCATCTGCTCTGTAGTTCATTATATGTGCAGCAACTGAGTTTGGACTCCATGAGAACTATTGCTTCAATCATACTGCCTTTAAGTCCGAAGCTGCAGTTTCCTGAGCCTTCAGGAGGAGGAATTCCCTGCTGAATTTCTTACTTCTGTGGGAATAAGGTCATTTGAGTAGTGTCTAGACCACATAATAGATTTTTTTTAAAGTTTCTCCCACTCAGAATCCATAGGAAAGCTCATTAAAATTACATCAAGAGAACATTAAAGCTGCACATCCAGCCACTCAAAAGGCAGGAAATTATAATATCATTCTACACACAATTCACATTTTAGAAATCAGTTAGTGGAGCAATGTGCACTGCAGGACACGAGTTAGGATCTGGCCTGGAATATTGATTTGTAGGGAACACAGAGTTGTTCAGTCTTTTAGCCAAAGTTAACAGAACTCATTAAAAGGTTCCAGCTATGGACAAGTATTCTTATTCTCAGTAATAACCAGGAACTAAAAGCTACCTCCTCAAAGACAATTTGAGATCTACAACTCCCATTTAGGTACTGAAATCAATGGGAGATAAGTTCCTCTATGCCGCAGGGTAAATTTGAGAAAATCTGATCTGTATGTATTTTAAAGGTCCCTAAACACACATTTATGAAGACATATAGGTTGGGAATATGGCTCTTGGGGTCCCTAACATTTTTGCATTCCCTCCTATGCTACATAATTTCATACAGTGGTGGACAAACCATTTTATCAGTGTTTTCAGTCACTGGAATATGATACATACATCCTTGTGAAGGGGTCTCCACTAGTATAGCTGTTAAGTTCCCAGTTGACTGTTTTTCATATTCATTGGAAATTAATTCCTTACTGAGAACTTCCCTGTCACTACCAGCACCTGATGAGGTAGTTCTCCCATTCATTCTGTTTGGCAATATTCAATACTAATCTAGTTAGATTAGCTCTAGAGAGAGGAAATACTCAAGAACTATTGGAGAAATTAGTTATATTTCTGCTGTTTTCTCTCTCTCTCTCTCAGTAGTTGGTGACTCGTTCCTTCTCCCATTACATAGTTATATTTCTGAGATCTGAAACCTTTTTCTCTCTTCTTACTGCTCGAGCCAGAAGGATTTAAAGGAAGAGCTACATGGATTTGCATCAGATTTAGCATCTGTGTAATGAGTCAAAGATCAAATGCTCTCCTCCTTGGAAGCAGATTTTATGCTTATGTTCACTTAAAACTCCCTTAACACTTTGGCAGATAAAAGTTGATACTTTCAATTTGATACACCGTTGTAGCTGCACCTCAAGCAAATCCAACTGGAAAAGCAATATCCCCTGGACATCATCTGCAAAGGACAGGAGAATACATTCTCCAAAACTGTGGAGATCTGGGCTTGCTAAAGACAACATTTTTTGGCTGGCTCACTCTTCCACTTGTTATAAGCAGATTCTATATTGAAAAACAAAAACCAAAATCCCAAGCAGTGTCAAAAGACAGAATGTCACCTTCCCTTGACTTCCCCGTATCTCCCACCACCCAGAAAAAAGGACTTGGTGGAGCTTCTGCCCAGTACAAATTCTTTAGCCACCTGGCAAAGAATCATTTCCAGCCTTTTGGTAAGTTCCAAAAATCTGCACTCTCTCTTCTTTTCTGGCATCAAATGAGTATTTTTCTCTCCAAATACCAAAACAATTGGCCTGGCCATTGTTGGTAGGGGGGAAAGGGGATACTTAACCAGGACATATTTAGCCACTGAAACCACTAAGTAGTAGAGGAAGATCTGCATGGGAGTATCCTTAACATCCCATGGCAGTCCATTCTTTCTAGAGCAGCAATGACAACCACTGCATGGCATGTGTGCCAGAGTCAACATCTGCAAAGCAGCCCTCAGATCTCTTCCTCTCTCCACTGTGAGTGCAGCTACTGCTCTTGCAGCCGCACGCCAAGAGGGAAGCAGCAGCAGCAGCAGGGAAAGTCTAGATAAGATCATAACAAGTGGGACAAGCTGCAAATAGTTTACTGTCCCTACCCAAAATCCAAAACATTTAAATTACCTTCACATCTGGCTCACTAGATGGCACTATGGCAAAGCCTTCCTCTTTTTTTTTTTTTTTTTTTTTGGACTTAAAGGCATTTTCTCCCATTTTTTAATAAAGCAAAACCACATTTCTAATTCTGAAATGCCCATTAGAGAAGGAGGCAGTGCAGAGGTGATGCAAAATGAAGCAGGGTCTCACAGCAGCCAGGTACCTCCTCAAGAGTCTTTCAAAGGAAAGGTAAAAGCTCCACAAATACAAAGGTACAAAGCAGGGAATGAAGCACAACATACTAACTTGTTCTCAAAACAAGTTTAGACAAATAAAACATAAAAACAAAATATGTTTTATACAAATGGCCCAAAACTGCTCCAATGAACTACTGTAACTCATGTTCTCTGGTTGAAGCAGCCTCTTCAGGCATATCCTACTACAGCACCAAAAACCCTAAAAGCAAAAATCCAGTTGCAAGAGCGTAAGTATTGGACAGTTAACAGTAAAACTCTCCAGGCCACCTTAGATAATGACTAATAGGCATTAATGAACTAGAGCAATTATGCCTATTTTTCCATCATTGAATGTTATTGGTAGGTACTTTTGAAAATGTGACATTAAATCTTTTCCCAGAAAATCATACACTTCAATTTCACAGGAGATATAATAAATACGTAACACAATAATAGGTGGAGAGGGGCAGAGGAGATAGTAGCAATAAAAAAAAACAATAAAATGTCTTATAAAAATGCTTAACCATAAAAACAAGGCTAAAAAGTGTCACTGCTGATTTCCTGGCAGGAATCAACAGAGACAGAGATGGGTTTTAGGAAAATATTTCATAAGCAGGCAGGGGAAGAGTGAAGAAAATTCGCCTCAGAGGTAAAGGCAGATTCACAGTAATGAGATAGCAGACTATGTCAGATAAGTAGGCAGATACTGAAAGACGCAGAGCTTCAGCAGTCAGAGAAGTTGAGTTTATAGCAGCTAGTCTCAAAGCAGTTTTTCTGGCAGCCCAATTTCTATATTTTTGACCTCATTTTTTGTCATGTTTCTGGACTCGTGAACCCACTTTTTGCTGCAGAAAGGGGACTTGCAATTATGTTTCCATTAGGCTCACTGCAGGTCATGACTTTGAGATACAAACCACTGAACACTGGTATTTAATGTCTGACTGATTCAGCTTCATTCTTATTTTGGTAATTTTCCCCACATCTAATAACCTCAGCCCAACTTCAAATTCAATATTCCGTTGTTTTGTTCAACTTATATAGGTCCAAAGCTGAATCTAATTATGAAGAGCCGTCAGTTCCACCCAGGGGCAGAGTTTTTCCAGACTAGATTTAGGGTTTTTTGGCTTTACATTTGCATTGACATAGACCGTAACTAGAAGAGCTCAAGCCAAGTCTTCCCTGGAAAAATTGAGCAGCTCTTGGATATCCAAGTGTACTTGGATAAAAATATTTTTGGCAAGTCAGTACAGACCAAGAGTAATTGGCCCTGATACTAAAAGCTGGCAACATATCTTTCTAAAAAGGTGTTATATTAAGATGAAGGATGAACAGACTTTGGTATTGGTCCATAAGGTCATGTGGGATTAATTATGATTAGAGATTATTATTTCCTGACTGAATCTATGTTTCCCAGCTTCATATTATAAATAATTTTAATAGTGTTTACTATGGAATTTAGGAATTTAATTTTGTGAAAATGAAACTCTCTTTCCTGAAATTGTACAGTGCAGAAACTGAGGAAGCATACAGCTGCTTTGAAAACAAGATCATATGTCTCTGAAACAGCCAAAGACAGAAGAAATTCACATATTCAGTGAGCTGTTTTTGAAATTGCTACTCATAAATTTAGCTTCTATCCCAGGCAACATAATGGAACAGCTATTGAGAAAACAAATTTACTAAAACACTTTGAAGTCTGCCAGACAAATTTGATTTTTGTTAATAGTAATTCAAAATTAATGAATGGAAAGTAGAAGCTATACTGTCGTGTGTCTGAATTTTAGCACTTTACTTCCTTATGATATTTTAGAACTAAATATAGGTGTTGTTAACTACCTTACGGAGACAGTTTCCACCTTACACTGTTTCTGCAATAGAGGACTCCTAACTTGGATTCTCTAAATTGAGTTTAAATTAGAAGCCTCTACAAGCCTGTTGATTAGCCTCTCTTCTCCTATCTCCATTGTGTCAGAATTCTGTTCCCAAACTTAAATCAAATTGGAAATGAACTATCATGTTGTCTGAAATGAAGGGTGATGACAAACAATGAAGGGTAATGATAAACAATAACTTTGAAGGGAGGCATTTAGTGTGGTACACAAAGATTAGTATTACTTCTGATCTCATTTAATAGCTTCAATAATGAGCTAGAAGAGGGAGTAAATGGTACATTAATGAAATCTGCAGATCTATTAAACTAGGAGGAGCTGAGCACACTGCTGAAAATGGAGAAATAATACAAGGGGTCATGGCAAGATTAGAAACACAGGCAGAATTTTGCAACGAGATTCAGTTTAGAAAACAGAAAAATGTCTGGGCTGAAGAAAAATGTGACAGGTGGTAAAAGGTGAAAATCTGGGGAGCTGTAATGCTAAGAGAGATTTAAAGTTAGGAATATCAGAAAAACTGGGCAAGAATACATAAACAAGCAGCAGAAAAATAATTTTATATATACATATATATATACAAAAAGTGAAATTTCTACTGTGTATTCAGAACTGTTAGAGAACGAGCAAAGTAATGACTTATCTTGCAACAGCTCTTGTACCTTTAGCCCTCTTCAGGAAGATGCATTTAGCCTGAGCACTGGAAAAACAGGCTACCACTCATACGTATAGGAAAACAACAACAACAAACAGTATGTCTTGCAGCTACAGAAATTCTTCCAAGAAGTAAAATTAAAAGTAACCAATAAAGTTAGCAACCAGTATTACTCTTGATGAAGTGAATGATGTAGCAGTGACCGCCAGGCTAAACGACAGTAAAAGAGCATGACACAGTGAAGAAATAACATATTCTCCTATTCCTTATAGTAACTGCATTGTGCAGTTTAATTTTTTTTTCTTTTTGGTATTGCTGAGGAAACTGCTCATCAAATGCCAGCTGCTATGAACTTTCCAATACCAGATAGATGTGCACAATACCTTGGAGAGATACAGCTAGTTGCGAGCTAGTTAATTCCTGCGGAGGAGTTCACACAAATTAGTCTTGCTGGGAATAACTCTACATTAACTATGGCAATATGCCAAACTCCAATGTTTGGTTCAGTGTGTACCACTTCCTGTATCAGAAAGAGCTTTGATAATTCTGCATGCCACAGCATTAGCCTGTATAGTATTTGTATAAAATGATATTGCACATTGGTCATCAGTCTTCAAAACTCCTTGGTAGTTCTTGGCAGTCCTTCCTTGCTGACCGTCTCCATAGGTCTAGCCACTCCAAAGTTTGTCCCTGTTTCTCTGAGAACACAGCAATACGGTCAGCCACTTTTGAATTTTCACATTTCAATAGGAAAACTGGCAAATGCTCCTTCATGCACCAAGTTTCCTGCTTTTCCCCATTTCTGGATTGTCTGTCTTCTAAGTAAATAAACGTACAAACAATTAAGCGTTATGTAAAAATGTTAGGGAAAAAAGTACCGGAATCACAGACAAACATGGAAAGGATTCCTTATAAATGAAACCCACTTGCTGAGACAGTGCCCCTTTGCTGGCATTACAGGGAGAGCTGCCTGTATTTTTGCAAAAACGGACAGTGTCAAGTAGTTTGTAGAAACTGCCTAATGGCAAAGTCACTTGATACGATTTTGCCAAGAAAATGTCTGCTGCAGATAATCAAATTGGATGAAACTGGTTAGGATGACTTGTCTGCATAATTTTAAACTGTACTGTTTATCAACTTTAAAATAGAAGTCCCAGATATCTTAACTGGATGTGAAAGCAGTACAGTTTTCCTATTCATGTCATGAATCTATTTTTCCTCACAGCCAAATTTTCAAACTCAGGCATATATGATCTTCCTTGCACACACCATATTCTACCTTATAACTGGTATGTGCTTTTTTTTTACTTATCCATAAAATATATACCTCAGAATCCCAACATTTCAAGCAAGAGCCCCCTCACTTTGGAAGACCATTCAAGTGCTCACATGAATGCACACACAGAAGACAACTGTGCCTCTTTTGACAACACGGTCCCAGTATCCAATATCAAGGTACTTTATGAAACTCCTGTTAGGAATTAAATCGTATTTATCTTCAGAAACCTTACAGATCTCTTTAGTGTTATTCCTGAGACTCACAGATGTCCTCTCACCATATTATCCTCCCACCCTAACCTCACAACTTAAATATTTCCTAGCACAACACAGACTTTTCTTGTGGACTTTTGACTCCATGTGCCAGACTGTGGGCTCATCGACAAGAAAAGGTGGGCAGGAATGTGGCCAAACCAGGGCAGAGCACGAGTAGACTGCAGCTGCTGTCCCATGCATGTTAACTCCTGGCGGCATTTACTGCTCCCCCAGAGGGAAAGGCCCATTCCAGTCACAGTCTGGTAGAGCAGGTAAAAAAGAAGTTGAGAAGTCTAAATGTTGTTGCTGGGATGATGCAACATTGTTCTCTATCAACCCTCCAATCAATGGAAATCACCAGCCAGTTTCAGCTCAATTTGACAGAAAACTAAGATTTGTGAGGATATGTGATGAAATAAACTGGATAGATTCATACTGCTCTGGTAAAGCCTGAAATGGAAGCACAACTATAATAATAGACATAAGGGAAAATGCTCAGAGGAGACACATTACAAATGCTGATATCCATGGGAAAAACTTCAAGCAAGATGCACGAAACTACAAAAAAAGCAAAAGTCAAAAATATCTAGACAAACCTGTTTTTTAAACTGTTAATGATCATGGAATTATTTGTTCTTTTTCAACTCTATGCAGATTTCTTCACCAAAACTCTAACAACCCAGAAGAACTCTTAACACTTTTTTATCTTTTTTTTTTCCCTTTCAGAAATTATTTTTTGTTTTAGCACATACAAAGAATAACCTAGGAAAAGATGCTGCTCATATTGATTTTGTACTGGAGATATGCTGACTAAATCAAATGATTTCACCATTTATGACGTGTGAAGTCACCACATTTTGTTTTCAGAATGGGCTAGAAATAGTGAAAATAGTTTTTATAGCACTGAAACTGTATCTTTCATTTTCTTTTCTTACGGAAAAGAATGTCACTGACTATGACTAATGACATTGACTGTGACTTTAGCAAATATGCTTGAAAAGCTTCTTCCACCAGTCAGGATTAAGAAATCCCATTATACTAGTACATTTACATAAAATTCACTTCCTTATATCAGCAATATGAAACAATCTACTATTAAGCAGCAGCACACTGCAAGAGACAGTAGCTGATATTACTTTTAAAAAGATTTGTACTAGGCCATTATGCTGTAAATATTTTTTTCCTTTTGCAAGAAATACTCTCCATTGTACTCTACATATTTATCCTGCAAAATATTAGTGAACACTACTGCTTGCACCTGGAAAGTGAGATAAGTGGCATAGCAGTACTTTAATTTGACAAAGTAATCCAAATACCTATTTGGAATTCAGTAAATACAGGTTATTTTTCAAGTAACTTATACTTTATGAATTTTTTTTTGGTCTTCTAAACATTATTAAGATGTGCAGTGATGTATTAGGATTATGATGTCCTGGAAACATCACAAACACACACCTGATCCTAAAGCTAAACTAATAGAATCGAAAAAAAAAAAAAAAGTATAACTCTTTAACATAGCTGTCTCTTGCTTGATTTAAACACATAAACGAAAAAAAAAAATTAAAGTATACGCTAGGTACAATCGTGAAGCCCCTGACCTTTTTAACATCACAGAGGTTGTCTACTTAACAAAGAAGTCACACGGATGAATATAGCATCTCTTTCAATTTAAGCTCTTCAGATCTTTCCTTCTATTTTAGCTCACTTCGGAGCAGTTGCATAGTGTAGGTGAAATCATACATATTTTTCCTCTTCTGATAAAGTACTACGGAATTTCATAAAAAGAAAAAACAAAACAAACTGAGTAAGCAAGCCTATTCTCTGTAGCCAACTCCTCTGTACCTTTCTCTCTCAATGGCCTCTTTCAAACTGTCCTGGAAAACAGACCTAGTACCAGCTGTTGTGTTAAAGCTCTTGGCTGCTGTGATCAATGTCCAAGAGGAGGCAATATTTAAACACACAAGGATATGAAGGCTGGGGAAATATACTGAGCTCTTAGAAATGTTTCTGGTTCTTTGCATTCCCAGGGAGGCCTATAGAAGAATAGTGGGTGTTTAGGTTATAAAAAGATTATATTGTGATCTATGATGTAGACTGGTATGGGGCGGAGGGGGGCACTGAGGCAGTCAAATCTATGAATTTCTAGTCTTTGAAAAACGGATTTTGTAAATTAATGTGCTTTCAGTAGAATACAAAGTTAGTAACAGCTGACTAAATGTATTTAAAAATTGGGCCATTGGTAGTGTTGCTACTCATACCACTTTCCTCTGTTAGTCTGGGCCAAAGCAAGAAGACGTAACAGAAAGCTGTTACCTTCTATGTGGACTATTACTACAGCTTGCCACTGGTTTCAGTTAGTTGTTTGCTTGCCAAAGACTGAGGAAGTCATTGAGTTCCAAGTTCTGCAACAGTGTGTGCTCTACTGATTACGAATTATTTTTACACTGCTCCTGGCTTGCATTCCTCATCTTAGTGTCTGTTTTTTAACAACCTTTGCCAGCAGTAGGAAAATGGCTAGAAAAGTTTTGTTTGGTTTCTAAACTGCAGAATGGAGTTTGTTCACTGTGCTAGAAAGGTCTCATGCAGTCAAGGCAAGGAAGCTGAGAAGGGTGGCATCGTCCCCCAGGTGGACTGAACCAACCTCCAACATGTTCTCCGCTGAGTTTGTATGAAGTGTACATTTTCTAACGTTTATACAATCTGAGTGAATCTTAACAGATACAACAACAGATGCGCGCTGAAACGCAGGTGTCATTTGTGTCCAAATTTCAATTCACTTCTTCACTATCTGAAAGCACTAAAGCTTCTATGTTATAATAACCAAAACAATGTATTTTCCTAGATTTGTTCTAAGAAATGGTTAGGTTATTTTGCAGGGGCTTCTGTAAATAAAACAATCATTTTTCTCAAGTCAACTGATATATGAAATTTCCATACATATAATCTATAACTGATACTTTAAAAGTTATTATCTCAGCCTTCTTTTAACATGGCTGAACTGTTGGTAGGGGATCTTAAATGGATAATGCACAAGGGATCATGATTTTTTTGTTTTGCTCCCTCACTTCTAATCAAGATTAGACACCCACCTAGTTAAGGTATGTTATGTATAAGATTTCTAAAGGTTTTCTACAGGCTGCAGATTGCGCATATTAAAAAAAAAATCCATATTTCTCTTGCAGTTGCAGCACAGTCTTGGATAGATGCCTAGAACAGACCCAAGATGTGTATCTCAGCATGCTCTGTCATGTGCTATTGCTTATAAAGCTCACAACTGTTATATAGCTGGATTACCGCCTTAAGCATACCTTGCCTTTCAAGGAGAATGTTTAAACAAAACAAAACTGTTGTTCTCTTTGGAAAGTTCCATGAGAATGTCAGCATGATCAAGCAAGCTGGGAATATTTTCTTAAGAGACGATCTGGTGATTATTATATCCTTTGCTTCCAGCAACATCTAGCTATTTTCTCTAGTCATTGGTTTAGTCTCTCCCATAACTGAAAAATAATGCACAAAGAATGAGGCTATTAATTTTTTGAGCTTTTCTTCCTTGAACGTGACAAGCTCTTCAATGACCATGAACCAGAATTACTGCGCCCAGAGAAGAGTTCATGAATGAACAAATGGAAAGGTAAGACCTAAGTAAGAAATAAAACTACCAAGAGACACAGATGCCCTAAAAAACAACTGGTATCTGTCTGATTCCTACTGACACAACATAGTAAATATCCCAGTACAATGATTCCAGTGCTGTTAACATGAGAGTTTCTCACTGTCCCTGAAAAGACCTTTGGAAGAAAAATAGAGTCGCTACAGAAAAGACAATTTCTCAAAAGCCATATAAAAGATCAATATCAGGCTTAGGAAAACACCTGCAGCCTTCAGCAGGCAAATGTCCTTTTCAGGAGGACTATACCTATCTATCATCTCACATCTACTGCAGAATTATCTTACATTGAGCACATTTCTGAAGAGTTAGGAAAACATGTAAGCACATGTGCAGATGTTTTATTTTACTGTATACAATTAGAAAAACAGAAAGCTAGGAGTTTAGTTTTTTCTTTCTTTTTTTTTCTTTCTTTTTATTTTGGTTAATTTAACTGTCTTCTCTATTTACGTACATATTAAAAGTCAGTTTACAGTGCTGCTTTTTCCTGGAGTGTACGTACATAAAAATACTCAACAGAACTGGAAACTTAGTATAACCCGTCAAAAATGACGTTAATGGAGCTTTATAAGTGAAATGTTAAAACGTCAGAGAGAAGACCTGAAACCCAAAATCAAGTATTACTCTTCCCTTCTAAGCAACTCTTATGCATTGTTGACTGCATGCTGAAACAGATCTTTTTATCCATACCTTCGCAATGGCAAGTTGCCATTGCCTGAACTGAATTTACTTTGTGTTTTAGAAGTTAAATAAATGATTGCCTATTAAATTTAAGTCAATACTGCAGCATCTCAACTCCTGTGGAGAAGTAAATCTTAAAGGATTTTGTTTAGTATACAGTCAATTCAAATAAGAGTACTGTAAATGACATTAGAGATTACCTTTTTTGATAGTTTTTATTATTCAAATTTCTCCTGTGAATCTGTCCGGGAAATAGGTGGTTTTACAGAAGAAATAATTCCAACTGCCTCTGAAGTGAGTTGTGATCACAATCTAATATGAGGGCAGATCGGTACTTTACTGTGGGACTAGAATTTTAACAGATTTGTTAAATCTATCTGCAAACAATAGCAGGTTTTTCATTGAACAGTATCAAAAAATGTTATATTTTTCCACTGTGGTTTTATCTCTGTTGCTATTCACCCTGCGCTTCACAATTTATCCTTTTAGCAACCATTAAAACTTGAAACCAAACTCTTCTCAATCTGTGTTTGTGTATATATACTGAAGCTGTTACTATAACAAATGAAGGAAAATTTCTGTGGAAAGCTGGGAATAGCTCAAAAGACTGTTAGGCTACTTGAGACTAATATATCTGTAAGAAATTGTGACTGTCAGCATAAAAAGGGTGAAGAAAAAAAATGAGCAGTGTTACTCAAGAAGCAGTGACCATAGTGAGCTCTTCTAAATAGTGAGCAAGAAAGTTTTTCCTAATTTCAGCAAAATCTTTGGAGGAATGACACCACTGTGGAGTCTCTCCTAGGCGCCAGTTTCCTGAGCGAAGTCACCACACCATTTAGCGAGATGTCCATGTGAACTTATTCTTAAATATGAACCTATCAAAGAGGGTAGGAAACAACTCAACTCTCCAAGAATTGGGAATCTCTTAATTTTTATTAGTTTTTCAAAGTTCTGTCTCTTTCCACACGAGACACACTGTTGAAAAACTAACATGGCTTTGATAATCTATATAGTTCTGCCAAATAGGAATAGACTTTTAAAAAACTCCTGGAAAGAACATGTTTATACTAAGTGCTCTCAATAACAAATTTCAAAGTGTTCTGGTATGAGTGTCGCTTAAACTTTTGCAGGAAAAAATGCACAATCGCTCACAAAGGAAAAAGTTATCTGCTACACAATTTAAGATTATGGGAGTGGATTTTTTTTTTTTTGTTAATACTGCAGATAAAATTGAAGTTTGCTCAATTATCTCAGAAATTTCAGCTATGAAGGTGAAAGCTTGAGAAAGCTGTAAGTAACTGAAAAGCACAGCAAACAAAACATTAAGGAAATTTAACTATGCTCTTCAACTGGAATACCATCACTACTACTTTCACAATGCAGCATAGACAGTAGAATAAAGCAATCTGTGGAACAACTCTGTCATCAATAAAGAGGAAGAACACTATGAAGAACCAGAGATGAGATCGTGGATTATCTACAAGACCACACACTGAAGAAATAGAAAGCCGGGGGGCGGGAAGGAAGTCTGATTTAGCCAGCTTCAGTTTCTTACCGAATTGACCCTTGAACCCCTGAGTCATTAGTTTCCAAATACTCAATTTTACTGTCCAATTACTCAGCAGAACATGACATGATCAATGATGCTGAAAGTTTTCAGCTGGTTGTATTGATCCAATATATAAACAAAACACAACTGTCAGCTGCTTTGAGTTCACCGCTGAGGAAGTGATGGTTAAAACAATTAATAAATTAATGCTTAAACAAAGAGAAAAAAATGCCTAATTGATATAAAAGAGTAAAAACATTAAGTGATTAACTAATTAATAATTTTCTTGATTTCTTTTTGTTGGTGGTTTATCTGGCTGGCAAGAGAGAGGTGTGCTATAATTATTAACCATTCATATTATCTTATTTTGGGATTCTTCTCAAATATTTCCAGGTGAAAGAAAGCAGGATCACTGAGGCTCCTGGACTCTCTTCAAATTAGTGGTGATAAGGAATAAATATCAGAAAATGTCAATTATTACAAAATGTGAAAGCTGATTAATTTTTGTATGGAAAGGCACAAGAGAAGGTGCTATGCAACTCTGAGGCAGGGCTCAAGCCCACGAAGGAATTACTGTAAACTAATGAGCTTCCAGGTGTCAGTTGAGCTTTGGTAACTAACAATATTTGCACACTTGGCCTGAAGCAAACAAGAGGCAGAGCATGTTAGATTAACCTCCAGGGAGAAACTCCTCTCTCAGCAGGGGCAGCCAAAATGAGAGGTAAGTTCACACCGATACTCCACTTCAATAAGAACTATTAGCTGATTCCCCCTTGTTCTGATCTGAGAATAGGAATGATTTCAGCTTTTAAAAGAGGTTATTTATTTTGTCTTTGACAGCAAAATAATAGACTCAGTAGTATCCAGGCTCCTGCACTATCTTGCTTCTTTAGAGGAAGAGCCTATGAAATAAGGGCTGTTTGCTAAAACAGACTATGAGTCAAATGCCACATTGGTCTCACTAGAGAACTTATGCCCTGCTTACCACCAGGTAAGGTGGGGAACAATCCAGCCATTAGGAAATGAGGATCTGAGCTAAAGAAAATAGAAGGGGAGACAATTTAGCATGAAAAGAAATATTATTTTAAAATTCTAGAAGGCTGCCGTTTACAGAAAGGGTAAAAACCAGAAGATTAATTTACTGTCACTTCAATTTCATTTCTTGCAAGTACATTTTTAATTCTTTAAATTAAAGTTCTGCTGCTTTATGTGCTTTGCCATTCTTTTCCTGGGATGTGTCTGTTTTGTTAGGTAAGTGCATGCTAGAAATCTTTGGCTATTAAAAGATGGTGCCAATGTTAACTATTATACAAAGGATTAAATCTTAACTAAGTAGTATTAAAAAGTAACTCTATAAACCTTTAGGTTATTGGTATTTCAAGGTTTTCCAAAGAAAAAAGACCAATATGAAGGATTAATAGCTAAGGTTATGCAAAATCCATTTAATCAGCATGGCTAATTTTAGCTTTAACTAAAGCTGCCGGCAACTATGTGCATTTTGCTTTTGGGCTTTACTTTTGAAGAGAGTGATGAATACATTCTTGAGGTAAATTTATCTTAACTGAGAGTCTACCTAATGCTCTTTAATTGCTGAAAAAGTGATTTTAATAACATTTGCATTCAGAAGAGGAAGGAAGTCTTCAGCTGTGCATCTTTAAGACCCTAAAATACGCATTTTATTTTCACATTTATATAATGTAGTGCTTGAACATAAAACAGGTGAGTTTTATAAAACAATACAGTCATCAACATGGGCATTGTTTATGAAGCAGAATTATTCTCCCAACATTATATGCTCTATTTGGAGAAGAGACTAGAAAAATTGCAGCATGCTCTGAAGAGAGGAATACAAGAATTGCTAGACTAACGACGCTAAAGATGAGGGCCTTTCTTGCACTGACAAAGGCTACTTGAGTGAGGAAGACGTACAGCCTGTCAGCGCAAGAACCTCTGGTATTTTAAGCTAGAAGGGTAAGCTTGCTCACAGCTCTTTTACACAGGTCCAAAATTACAAAGGATTAGATTGTTCAACGTGAAGTGGATTGGATATGTTTAGACTCTTAGTTAAGAAAAATGCTCTAAACACTAAGTTTCATTACAAAGGATTAGACTGTTCAACGTGGATTGGATATGTTTAGTCTCTTAGCTAAGAAAAATGCTCTAAACACTAAGTTTCCTGACCAGTGAGAGTCGGTTTGGAGGGGTACAGTATGGAGAAATCATGGGGATGCATATTTGTTGAACCCGGCTTTAAGACTGTGAGGATCTTGTGAGAGAAACTGTCTTTTCCTTACAAAAATGATGGGTCGTGTTTATCATTCGGTCGCAGACTACATAATACAGGCAGGGAAGGCAGGTAAAATTAGAAAATTGTTTTACAATGACATTACTGTGACTGGAGGCCTGACTGAACACCTTCTGTGACAAGAACAAGTGTTTTTTTTTTCTGTATTCCTGAAATCTAAAATATAGCAACTCTTAGATGGCCAAACTGCCAATAGAGGGAATACTTGCTGTGACAAATATAAACAATCATGTGAATCTTTATTTCTTTATTTGCTTTAATAAAGGAAATGTGGCAAAAGTTCCCAGAGACTTGTGATACCACTAGACATCTTTTGTCACTCAGTCACAACAGAAAGGCATAAACATTTCATGAACCATGGGGATTTTAGATGAATGGACAAAAATACCAGTCAACAGAAGCAATGTCAATAAATAAATTTGAGATAATCCTGCAGTAATCAAAGCTCTATTTAGATATGCTTTAGAGTATTTGATACATCTAAATACAGAAACTCAGCTGTGTAGCAGAAAACGATGGTGATGTAAGCTATTCTGGTGTTGGCATAGAAGCAACATGGCTGTAATTTTTGCTGGTCTGTTCAGTTTCTTTATTTAGGTGTTTCTTGTACTAGATGCTATTTTATGGTCTTTTGGTCTATTTTTATTTTTTCCTAAGAAAACCTCTGTCTGCAACACCCCAAGTCTAAACTGTGTTATCTAAGATGTCTGATCATCTGAAATGTATTTTACCTGCTACCAGATGAGCTGTTCATAAACCTTCTCAGTGTTTCATTTATTTTATCTTTGCATTCATTTTATGCTGGTTTCATCTAATCCACCCTTTTAGTTTCGTTCTGTGATTGTCATGCGCAACCAATATCTGTGTCTTACATCAAGAAGTTCTGTGTCTACCATGTTTCCTTTATACACACTTTATTCCGTGACGGAAACCAATTAATTTGGTTGCACTTGATTTATGCTTTTTACAAATGTGTTACTGACTTATCACTGCATTTTTTTAGGTGTTTACATACTGCCTGTTCTGGCTTTGCTAGTTGTTCCAGTTAAATGTCAGGTGTTGAAGTTAATTTTAGTAGCCTATAATTCTTCTTCATCTCTCTCTGTTCTCTGCTTATTCTCAACCTTGAAATTGTAATATAATTTTAACTCCCCCTTGGTATCCAGAAGTGAAGATACAGAGTGATATTTCAGACCAAGCACTAAAAAGTGAGTAACGCTTGACTAGTAAAATCTAGTTTGATCAACAAATGACTTCAGTGAACAATGGAGAGAGTTCTACTCAAATTGGCCTACAGTAGTGGCTTCTCATCTTTGGCTCACAAGATTAGGCCTTTTCTTGTTGCCTGTACTTCTTGTTTATACTAAGTGCGTATTTCTCCAGGTCTGCACAGGAGTGTAGAAAATGCAGTTCAAAATGTGTATTTAATACATGGAAGTCAGCAGTCTTGCACAAGTAATATATTGTGTTTTTTTGACTCACCGCTAGTGACTCTGGAGGATGTCAAACAACATCTTTTAAGGGTAACACTTGATTTTTTTTTTTTAAATGTGATTAGCTGTGGCTGAGGCTCCAAAGAGTGTCTGCTAAGGGTATCTCTTCCTCAGAGATATTCACTCTAGTATGTCTTGTAAAACTGGCGAACTCCAGAGAACAGAAGCAATATTATTGTTGTACCAAGAATACATTGTTGTACAGAATGTATTATTTTGTAGAAAACATACAAAAGTGCCATTCAAAGAACCATGACTTATGTGAACTTATAGCTTGGCAGAGTATAGTAAAGGTCAACATAGGGTTTAACTGGTCAACAAGGACAAAATTATGTGGTTTTTTTAGTACAGCTCTTATGAATATTTAAGCTCCTTCTTTCATGAGACCAAGTTTGACTGATAGAGGCATCTTCACACATGGAATTCCTTGCAAAGTGCTGTAACACTATATTAAATGGCATTCTAATTAAAAATAAGTCAATGTTATGTGTTATCAATTGGAAATTGATATTAAACATTCAATAAACAATGCACTTAAAATGATACCTGTGGGAATTAGGCCTCTCACTAAGATGTTTCTAGCACATCTCTTTAGAGACTTGCAATGCAATGTTTTAATTGATTAACATCTCTGCAATGTTTTAATTTCCATTCCAGAAATAGACATACATTTCAGCAAATGCTTAACTGTTAGAGTGATGGATACTATGTACGGGGTAATCGAGGAGATTCCTTGGGACTGCAGCCACTTGCCTGGAATTTGAAGAAGAACCTGTATAGACCTGGACAAGGCTCTGAGCAACCTCACCAAACACAGAAGTTGGCCTTGCTTAGAGCTGGAATTGGACCAGTTGACCTTTAAAGGTCCCTTTCAACCTTTCTTATTCTAAGATGGTAATGTGAAAGGTGAAGGTTTCAAGTGGAAACTCTGTGGGAAGAGCCAGAACACAATCCTGTTGTGACTGCATTTTAGTCATCAGATACTATATAGCATCACTGTAATAGTTCTCTCAGTAATACATCAAAAGTTTGGTTTCAGAAGCATGGAGTCCTTCATGCAAAACTAGCATTCGACACATAAAGCTGGCTGTTTCTTGCTAAAAACTTATGTCTGTTTTCATGTATAAACCGGAGATGGTATCTAGACGGGGAAAAAGAACTTAGGGTCGATGTACAAAACAACTGTTCAATGGGTGTCTGACCACTGATTTCCAATGCACAGTGGCAAAAAATAAAGAAAAAGCAACAACGAAAAAACCCACAATCTTTGGAAATACAAAATGAATGATGAGTTGAAACCAATAAGTTACTTCATATGGTACTGATAAGACTAGTACTAAATAATGTATATAGTCTTGGCAACTGCATTTTTAAGTGATTCAAAAGGCTGGGACAAATTTCTGTATGAAAGGGATTGTTTGGTTTTAAGACTGAGAGGTGAAATGTCTATATAATCATGAGAATTAGATGCCGGGTGATAAATAATGTCTTACTCTCTTTAAAATCAGCCTAACTCAAGCCCCCCAGATTTCAGGTGGAGATTTTTATTTTTAACACCAAAGATGAAGAGTCATTGGGAACAGAACACAAAGAGAAGCGATGGCTTCTCTAGCTCTGGATGTTTTCAGATTAAGAAATCTTTCTCTAGAGATCTTCAGTCAGATTCAATTCTCCGAGGCCAAAACAGCCTTCCTATAGTTTGACTACGTGATTCCAGAGCTTCTTCTGCCAATAATTCCGTTGAATCTTGTCTCTTTTTTCCAACAAAATGTCTCAGCTCAAAATACTCTTATTCCCGTTCTTTCTCATTGCTCTGCAGACTTTGGTAACCAAAAGAAGACGAAGTCTAAATCCAGCACTATCGTAACTTCTGTTTGTTAAGCTGAAGAATGCAAGGGATAGAGACACTTTTAGATCAATTCTGTGGTGATGTTCATTCATTTAGAGAAGAAATGTGTTTCAAAAAATGCCTTACATATCTTCTTTGATTTGGTCATTTTGTAAAATCAAAATACGCTAATGCTACAGCCAGATTTTAACTCACTGATTCTGATGAACTACTGAATGCCAATTGTTTTACGCAATAGAGATTACTTTAAAAAAAATATGCAGTATCTCCAGGTAATGCTAATTGCACTAGAAGAAAACGGGAGAGAATTTTAATATCTCTTTTAGCAGAGAAGCTTACGAAAATGTGATTCCTAGGTATTTTAGGCATCTAGTAACAATATTCTAAATGAAACAAATTTACATAGTCTTTAACACTAATTTTAATGAAAAAATATGAAGCAAAATCAGACCTGCTGGGAAAAGAGTTAACCTTTTAAACTGATGTTCCCTGAGCCATAATTAATTTAGATTTAATAGGACAGTTAATGTATGTTATTTGAATACTCATTATTAAGCATTCACCAAAGATTAAAAATTATGTAATAAATTCATAATTGTGAAATGGATATGAACCTATCGCAGAGTCATAATACTCTGCAAATATGTTTTAGAATGTGGTTGCTATTTATCTAATATTCAATAACTTTTATGAAGTTGAAATTAAATACTTAAATCTCAGTTGAAAAAGTTTCTGGAAAATGCAAAACAGAAAACGGAACATGTTTATTGTGCTGTCTGTAAAGACAGAATCCCACTGTTTTGAAAAAAAATTTAAAAAATGGGTAATCTGTAGGGCTGCTGGAAAAAACAGTTTTCACTGGACAGTGCGTGCACTTCACAACTGCAGAAATTTCTACTGACTCTGTGTCAATATGATTAACCACACAAAATCAGTATCCAGAAATTCTGCTGATGTTAACTTCAAAACGCATTGTTTTCCCCATTTCCTTTTTCCTTGAGAAACAGACCTATAATGATGTATTAACTGTTATTTATTATGCTTCCTATTGCTTCATTTCTTATGGCTTGCAAATTGCTTGCCAAAAGTAAAAACAATCCTCTGGATAAAACATATTGGGAAAAGGATGAGTCTTCCTGAATGTATCTTGAGCTACATTTTTGTTATGTGATTGAGTGTGGCATGACGATCACCTCTCTAAGGACAGGAAGGCTGGATCTGGAGGCAGCCAGACCTGCCAAAACGTACTGCTGTGGCTCCACCTGCTGAAAGGTGCAGGCCTGAATTTGGAAGCAGTACCACAAGAGTGCTCCTTGCTTCTCCTATCCACTTACTGGATTTTTTCCATCTCTGATGGTACTGGCAGTGCCACGTACCTCTCTCCATACAGGGCATAGATGCATTTTATTCATTTGACAAGAACCCCAGCCTGTGTCTTAAGGGTAACATGTTACTTTAATATTACTCCCTGCAAAAAATAGGAAGTCAGTATCTCTCCCACGGAACAGACCGACTGTAGGAGCAACTTAGGATATTGTCTGCCGTTTGCTGATGCTGTTGCCGTTGCCATGGTACAGAAAAGTTTGGAAATAACATTTCTTCCTTCTTCAGCTTCCTGTCCAAAAAATGTTGTTTCTAAACAGTGCTGCATAGAGAAAAACAAATCAAACAAACAAACAAACAAAAAACAAACCCACAGATTTCTAGCTATTTGGCCATATTAGTTTGTATGATAGATAAGAGATACGATAGACTTGTTCCTGAATGTGACCATGCTCTATAGACTGCTATTGAATTACCTCTTTACTTATTTTTCACCTCATGCTTCACTTTTTACACAGAAGGGCATGTCTTCCAATCATTCCTGTTTAATCATTTCTGTGACACTTCACTGAATTCTTCTCAGTTTTAAAATTCCCATTTGAATTATAAAATAATTCTGTAATAATTTAATGTTTGCAAACTAATCCCCAGATAATGAAAATAAACCCAAGCTAAAATATTGGTGAAATATTTCACTTTTCAAGTAGAAAAGAAAGTTACAGTCAATTTGGAAAACAGAAATAGCCATTCAAGAAAGCAATGCTGCTTTCTCCTGTTTGTAGATGCCACTTCAGTTGCTTTGGAAGAATTATAATATTTGCCAATGGAGTTTATTAACAAAGGGCAAAGATTTGAGTATCAAATTCTATTTTAGAACTGACTCAGAAAGTAACTAATTGTTCTGTCCTATTCCAGAATTTCAGTTGTGTTGTACATATGTGTATCTCTTTAATAATGGATGGATTTTAGTCCAGTTTTCACTTAGAGGAGATTATGAACTAGTTAGAACTAGTATCTCCTATCTCACCAATGGGAAACTTTATCAAGGCAACACATAAATAAAATCAACTTAGAAGAAAATGAAGATGTGTGAGCTTGAGGGTAAAGGCACTGGGACTTGCGGAAAAAAAACTTACATAGTTAAACTGCACAGATTTTCTCTAGCTTACAGTATTCTTTCTTCAATTATTTTAATGTATTTCTACCATGTATTTCTACCTTTTTTCTACCGTGTTCTTTTTTTCTGTATCTGCTTTTCTATCACCATCTCCACGCTTTTGAAACACCTGTTTCCTAGATATTTCTCTCCCCGCACAATCATTTACAAATCCTTTGTCCTTAACCACATTCCCCTGCCTTTCCCTCTCCAGCCTGTAACTCCTACTACATTGGCTGGCAGGGGATTGATCTCCGAGCCCATCTGTGCTTTTTACGATCCTCCTCTTTTGCTATTTTTCCTATCGCCTAGGCTTGGTGCCTTCCTGTAGGACATTGTCTGCCTTGTCAGCATGGGAGTCAGCTGCCTCTTGCCTCTGGGCAGTGTGGCCTTTTTTATATTCTTTAACTATCGTATTAACCTTTTTCCTTCTTTTTTCTTTCAGTTTGAGGCACTGTGGAAGGAAAGAGAATCTCTTGCTTCGGGCACCATTATACAACCAATAAAATTGGGACTCTTCTAGAGTTAATGTTTTGTAAAATCTAAGGTGATAAGATTTGGGAGTGAAGGAGATTCTTTAAAGTATTCATGCTAAGGAAGTTTAACTTCTGAACCGTTTTAATGCTTAAGCATCAGGCAGCTTTTCTTTCATATGTATTGTTCACACAACGGTGCAAATCCCCATCTATCTAGCTACCATCCTTAAATACCATTTTCTTCTTTTCTGCCATAGGCAGCAATACATTAGTAATGAAATACTTTGACTTTCGTTTTCCTTGCTGATTTTTTCCCCCACAAATTTGTGTTTGGATCCTACATTTGTTAGGATATCTATTAAAGTTTTTAGCAGAGTATAACACTGAGTAGAAGGAAAACTATTTTATGTGTTTTAAATAGTAACTCTTTGCTCGGAAGTCTACCAGCTTATCAATGTTCAGTCATGTATTCTGGTTGATGACAATTTTTTTTCCGGAGACGTTAATATGACAAAGATTCAGCAAAAATGTAACATATAAGTTTGTATGAAAGCTACATTTATCTCTTCCAGGTAAATATATGTTTCTATACATGTATTTTTATTTTACTGACACTTTACATTAGATGCACAGAAGCAAGTCAAAGTTTCAAAGTTATGAAAATAATTTGGAGGCTAAGTACTGAAAAAGTGGTGACAGGATCGCATGTCAAAAAAGAGACCTTTCACAACATATTTTACACATTTCTGTGCTGCATAAGCTCTGTTCTGAAATTTAATGATGACACTTTCAAAGGCAATGTTCCAACTGCAGTTATAGACTAGAACAGAAGAGGAGGAAAGAGATCCCTGCATGAGTCCATTGGAGCCACGCACTATGTTTTCATTTAATTTAATTTCATTTCCTTCATTTAATGGAAAGAACAGAGTGAAAATCTTCATGGGCCCACTCTTCTTTCTGTAAAAATGCACGTGGTCATATTTAAGATTTTAATATAAGAAATTTCAGTGTCTAATTCTGGCTTAATTTGGGATTTACTGATAACCAAAACAGACACTCCTAAACACACAACTTCGGGAGTGTTTTTCCTTTTAAGCACTTCCAGAACTTCCAAAAACATTTCCGTTATAAACTAAGCCAACTAACAAAGGAGATTCTGCCAAAGCATTCTTGAAATACTCATGCCTACGCAAAACTAGGTAAATGAAAAGTGTTCCTCCTCAGATTCCCAACCGAGTCTAAAGCGTATTTCATCCAGTTATCCTAGTGACAGTCTCTGACCTCTGACTGCAGTAATGGGGAGAGGGGTTTACAGAGAATAACTCGGTGTCTAATTTTGCAATTAATCAATTTTGCAGTGGAATATCTCAGTGCCTAAGAGCAAAGGGAGGATGTCTAATTTTGGAAACATCAGGTATGCACTGGGAACGCCTGTTTGTCACAAGCACTAGCGGGGCTTGGGGTACATGGTGAAAGATGAGGGGACAGGATATTGCACAGAGGCACAGGCAGACGACAGGGAGTGCAGCTGTGCAGGAAGCAGCTGCTGTGTAAAGGTAACTGTCTGCTTGGATTTCGTGGTTACCAACAGCACGGCAGCAAGTGCCAGCACTTATCATCACCTCCCTGTACTTGGAACAGCAAATAACCACAGTATTGCAGACATGGCTGAGGGCAACTAAATGCTTCCTCTTTCTTGATAATCACTGTGGCAAACAAAACATAATTAATGACGTCCTAATCCACTAAGGGAAGGGATGAAATGCGGTAGGTAGAAGACTTCATGGCAGGGAGAAAAAAAGAGATGATATGAAGGTACCCGGAGCATGAGAGTCCCTGCAGAGAAGAGTTAGGGAACAGTCACTATGGTGAAGGTGATAGCTGCCTGGAAAAAAAATGCAGGGGTGTGAAATCTGAACTGTTAAAAGCTCAGGAGTAAGCAAAGTAAAGAATGAAAATGAAAGGCAGACAAAAATCACTTAGGAGCTCCTATTTATCTCTCTGCCTTGAGGACACATGAAGGATTTGAAGTGCTGTCAAAGCAATCTTTGTTTACATATAAACACTGATAAGAATTTCTTTTGCCCTCCCCTCTTTCCCACGCCCTTCTTGATATCTTGATATCTATAATTAGTAGACTAGAAAGAACAGAGGAAAAAAATTAAATTCAACATATTAGTTGCAAATTTTATGAAGTGAAGAAAGGAGAAAGTATACTTGCAACCTGGAAGGAAATCAAACATATTATAAATTGAATACTATATAATAAACTATATCTAATAAGTTTTTGTGAGGGGAGACAGACTGTATACTTTTTTGAAACTAAATACACTATTATAATGAAAGATATTCTACTATAATGAAAGATATTGCTTCCTCCCTGAAAAAAGCATGCCTTTCATAAAGTTACATATTATGGCTTGCTTGCAGCCCAACGGGAAGACTCCTTTCCCCTTTTCTTTCCTTGCCCTAGTGGGGGGCACTCTCTTTTTGGCACTCTTTGCACCCTACCCTTGGTTGATTCGGCTCTCCAAAATGCCAGAAAAACAGGTTAGTTTAGGTACTCAGTTGAACCAGTTTACTGTACAATCAGTTTACTGTATTCCTGCAGAAGGTGCATTTTGGATTAAGAGCTTTCCTAAATCAATGTAAAAAATACATTTTTCAAATCTTGAGCATAGATGGAAGTTCTGGAAGCAATCTGCATCACAGACTAGGGTGAGAGCAGAGGACTTCCAAGTTCTTAAGACTTTGAAAAAGAGTTGAAGAAAAATACTGACTGGAATGATAGAGGCAGATAAACTAAAGGAAGGCCATAGAACACACACACACAAAAAGAGAACAATTCTTGTAGGTCTCAGGGTAGTAAGAGCTTTACAACTGGGATACAAAGTACAAGAGCTTTGTGGGGTAGTTTCACTAAAATGGAAAGGGCAAAAGCAGACAGCTCAAAACAATCAAGGGCAAGTAACACATTTGAATCTATAAATTTAAAGGAAAGAAAGCTGAAAGGATATTAACCTGAAAAGTAGCGGAGAGATTTTCTCTCTTCAGGATCATGGGAAAACTGAGTCACTATAACCAGTTCTGTCATCAACTCTAGATTACATGGCCATGCAGTGAGTTGGATCATTTCACTGATACAACAGGAAATTAATGTGGCTGAAACACATGTTATCAAGTGCAAGAAAATGGAGAGGAACGAGTCTCTGGGAAAAACAAGCCAAGAAGCCTTGAACTGCATCATCAGTCTGGCTATGCTGCACTTGTGCCGATGCTACCCTAAAGGTCTGGTTGTATGAATGGTTTAAACTGGCACAAGCAACAGCTTGTTTCCACTCCGGAAAGAGAGCTGTGTGCCCTGTCTCCATGCTGATGCTCAGCCCAACTTTTTTTTTTTTTTTTTATGTAGCTGTGCGATGAATCAGATTCCTAGCTGGGAATTATCTTCATGGGAAGAGAGTAGAAAAACTGGTTAGCTCAGCACTATTGCTGATATCATGGCCTGTGGTTTGATACAGTAAATCTAGCTTTACAACTGCTGGTGCCAGATCAAAAGTGATGTGGCACTATGATGTAAACCACTGATCCAATATTAATTCACTCTAGCAGCTTGAGATTATTTAAAACAAAGTTCAAAACTGATGGATTAACTTTATAGTGGCAAGCTTTATGATAATCAGATATGTCTTGCAGAGTCAGCATAAAATCCACATAAGAGTACTAAAGCATTGAAAATTTTGTATTTCATGTCTTAACCTAATTCAGTTCAAGTGCAACGGTGGCCCCATATTCATCCAGATTAGGCTGACCACGCTGACTGACTTTGTGGCACTCAAAAGTTCTAGAATTAGGCCTCTATGCTCTGGTCGACAGTCTCATCAGGTGTGACAGGCTCCATTTTTGCCCGTGGGAAAAGGTAGAAGGGAGAAAAACGGAGGGCAGTGTCTCTACAAAGTGCCTAGTAAGCGTGATGCTGTTACTACACCCCAGTTCTGCTTTGTCCCACTCATATTGTTTCAGTGGTGTGTGTTTAGCTCGCAACCTGTCGTGTTTCATGTAGCTCAAATAAATCCTATGTTAAAAATCTTACCAGCTTCATTTTGGCTGCTGTTATTAATATCTAAAATTGCACTGCTGTGTGATAACAAGTATTTTGAAGTATGCTATTCCATCTCTTCTATAACGGGGCATATTTATAAGTTCTTAGTTACAGAGCACAGCGTACTATAGGTATGGAAAACTCTCTCCAAGCTACGTAAGTTATTTCTCCCACTCTGGGCAAAGCACATCTGAGAACTTTGGCTGTCGTTTACACGAAGACATTTGTGCCTGGCTGCCATGGCTGCAGCGAAACCAGGAAACACATTAACAGCACCCACAAAAGCAGTTCTCAGCATGCAATGCAAGACACCTGGAAGGTGGGTTCTTTCTTTTTAAGATTTAGCATATGAAAATCTTGGGAGGTTTTCCAACCTTTGGCTTTTCAGTTGTAAAATAATGGGTTTACCTCCTGTGGTTGGGACCATTTGCATGCAATGGCCTTCCCAGTGCCACAGCACCAGGCCGTGTGCCTATGGTGTGAATCATCTGAGACACTCAGTGTCCCGGTGCCGGAGCCACCGAGGGCCTTACACAGCAACGACCGGTTTTCCATGAGGGGGCAACGGCCCCTTCCCTGAGGAAAGACCCAGAGCCGGGGCGGGGAGGAGGGCAGTGCCAGGAGGCCAGCGGAAGCCGCGCGCTCTCCCGCGGGCGGGCGCTCGGCGCGGCC
>NW_010582117.1:113341-138509 GCF_000705375.1 Tinamus guttatus
TGGGATGGGGGTGCGCGAGGCCCGGCCCGGTTCGGCGCGGCCCGTCTCAGTTTCGCCCCTTGTGCCCTGCCCCGAGCTGCATCCGTGCGGCGCCTCCTCCGAGGCGCCCGGCGTCCCTGTGCGGGCTACGCAAGTCGGAGAAGTAAAACTTGTCCCGCGCACACACGTGCAGGAGCAACCCCCGCCTGTCCCCGCCGGGAGGGGCATTAGTCCGCGGGCGGACAAGGTGAGTTCATCGAGGCCTCCCTTGCTGAGCGGCTGCGGTTCACGAAGGCTGCCCTTTATTGCCGCCTTGCCCCGCGACAAACGCGCTGCAGCGCCCAGAGAAGCAGCCAGGGGACTCTGTCTGCCTCGACAAAGGTCGGCTTGTTTTCACCTGGCGGGAGGTGTGTTATTTTTGTGTTAATCACAGCCTGTGTGTTTCAATAGCAGGTTTCAAACAGGATATGCAGCATATTCCGTAGTGAGAAGCTTCTTGTTGCTCAGACTTTAGCGTGCACGTGTAGACAGGTGGTTTGCACGTTGTTTTCTTCCTGAGACATGTGCTGGTTGCTCTACTGAAGAAGTTATGCAGCCAAGCTGACGTTTTGGTGGGTAGCTGAAAAGTGAACTCCTTGCTCCTTTGCAGAGCCTAAGGTGGCTGTACTCCTGTGGGAAAACACAAGTGCCTCCAAGTAGGTGGCAAGAAAATCATTGGAAATAAATTGACTCATGGGATGTGGTTTGCAAATCTGTTGATTTGTTTAGAAAACACAGATGAGAATTCTTTTCTAAGGGTAGAGGTTCGCAGCTGGTTTTTGGGAAGATCTGCAAGCCAGTTAATTTGAGTTTAATGATTGCTGAATGTATCTACAGTTCTGTAACATGAACAGCGCGGTTGCTTTTGTGACCTTCAACACCATTAAACACCAAATAAAGGCTTCCTTGGGAAGTGACAGTGAGGTCACCTGCCAGCAGCAGATGCATGGATCTGGCTTACAAGTAAAATAAAACAAAACAAAAACAAGAAGTGAGGGGGAAGGGTTCGGGTTCAGAGTCGTTCTGAGGGGGAAGGATTTGGGTTCAGAGCCTTCCTCAGGGGGAAGGATTCGGGTTCAGAGGAGTCGTTCTCAGCTTGGAAATGTGCAGGGACTTCAGGGAAGGACCTGTGAGAAATAACCTGAAATACTCCCATGTGAAGTTTCTGAGGTGGAAAAGAAAGCAAAAAGTAAAAGGTGACAGCTATTTAATCAGACTTAATTAAACTTAAGTGGTTCCTAGCAGTAGTTTGCATCTGGTTGATCTAACTATTTAAAATAGAGGCTTATCTGTTCAAATTTGGATTAAAAATGCGTGTTAGGCTCTGGGAAGTGCTGAAATTGACAGTAGTGTTTTAGTCCAAAAACCTTGGACTCTGATTTCTGGGAAAGACAAGCAGGTGTCAGATGCAGCAGCTTTGCTCCGAATGGACTTTTGTTCACAACTGTAGTGATAGAAGATTTTGGAGGGACGCTTCATCTTCCATCTCAATTCTTCATCTCTCTTCATTATTGACAGCATATCTGCATACACTAATTAGTTTTTGCTTTTAACAAGCCTTTGAAGTTCATGGTAACTTCTGAAAGAGTTGTGTTTTTTCCTTAAATACCTACTATTAAACTTTTCTACACATAGCAAAAAATAGAATGTGATCTTTCATTGTTTCCAATAAGTGTCTTAATTGTGTTGATGTACTTAATGTGAACATGCACTTTGAAATTTTATTTAAATATAAAGTGAAAATTATTAAACTATTTTTTTGTTTGTTTTTTTCTCCCTTAAGGTAGTGCACACTTCACCCCCTTCCCCCTGGCACTTGTTGGTTACTGGAAGGTTGTCTGATTAGTGTCAAACTGCCCTGAGTTATTTTGAGTCATGATTTGTGTGGAATTCTACTATTAAGATTAATACTTTCCCTATTATAGCTTTTTGGAATAGTGGATCACAGGAGAGAGAAGTAGCTGAAAACAGATAATTGTTTGTTGTGTAGCTCAGCAGAAATTAATTCAGTTAATTTTATGTTGACTTTTAAACAAAACAAGTTTAAATAGGGAGCTAAAAGTTTCATATAATTGTATGTGAAATACTTTGTTTTGCTTTGGGGTGTGGGCTGGGAAGGACTCATATGAAGTGAATCTATTATTTTCAAAATCATTTTTCTCTCTTCATCACCAAAAAGTTTTTAGATTTCAGTAGACCAGTCTACAGCTCCCTATTCTTTTCCTCCACTGAAAAAATCAAATATTTTGCTATGTAAGGCTATTAAAAGTGAAGGAATAAAAAAAATAGTGAAAGGTAAAATAACCAGGATGCTGGCCATGCCCTTTTGTTCTTTATTCCTATATATCACTGTAGTTAGTTGATAAACTGGAAAGGTAATTTAATTTATGAAGTGCATTGTCATCAGTTTGCTCCAGAACATTTTATTGTCTTAATCAATTTAGGTCAGTATTAGTCTGCATCTTTTGTTAGAATTCGGGGAAGAAAAAAACCTTAACTTTAATTCAACTGATAGTGGCAAAGTAAGTTTGTTTTATTGTTGAGAAAGAAAGCAAATAGTGAGAGAACAGCAGTAAAGAAAGAAATGTACAGGAGGAAAAGGTGATACTTAGGATTTCTGGCACTATTCTAAATTGTGTTCTGTTAGGTTCCAGTTAGGTTAGCTAGGTTACTAATCAGTTAGGTCAAATTCCAAGGTGAGTTGGAGTTTAGTTATAGGTAAATACGGGACAGACTAGTTAATAAAAGAAACATCTGGGATTCAAATGAAGGGTGTGTCTACATGGACATATACAGACAGCTTTGATCTTCTCAGTCTAACTGAGCAAATGAGATACTTCTTATATGAAGATATCCTAATATCCTACATTACCTGAGTTAAGGTGGTTTTATGCTTTCTCTAATATATTCCCTATGGAGTGCCTGATTTGTTTTCATAGTCTGGGATCAGTTATCCTGGCCATTTTGGGTTTCTTAGCTGCACGTTAAAATGAGGGAATCCAACCCTTTGGATATTAGCAATTATATTTAGCTCTGTGGAAGAGAATGTGTAATCTCACTGAAGACAAGACCATGAAATCACAATCCTTGTTATTTGCTGTGGATTTTTATTACACATAGGTTATTCTATGGATGCAAATCTAAATATGCGATGACTTATGGTCATGATTTTCAGTTTTCTCTTTTTAACAGAAGTTTCTGTTGCTAAACTGTTTTCATGTCATTTGCTTAGTTAACCTTGTTAGTATGCGTTGGGTAAAAAATGTATCCTTAGCTAGACAAGTAACAAATGAGGTGTAGCGAGTATTTTCTGTGAAAGTTGCTGGGTTTCTTTGGTGGTGGGTTGGGGTTTTTCTTGCAGGCCTTTCTTCATTTACACTATAATCTTAAAGATACTCTCGACAGCTAATCCATTTTTTGTTGTTGCTGTTGTTAAAATAGTCACTTTTGGACTGTTTTTAGTTCTGAGCGCTTAAAAATCTGGACAGTGATAGTTTTTGAAGATGTGGGCTGCTAGTAACTTCTGTTAAAACTTATCCTTCAGTTGAAGGATATGTGGACAATGCAGAATGTAAACTATGCTCACATGAATGCGTGGCAATACTTAAAGCTGCCATGTGCAGAATTCCTGCATTGGCACTTATCTGTGCAAACCTTTTCACCAGTGGTATTGAACCTGCAAAAACCATTAGACATATCACTTTTTTTTTTGTCCAAGACCTATCATGGTCTGTTGAAGATACACTTACTAGATTTTGCTTACATCTTTTCCCTTATTGAGAAGATAGCAATCTGAACTCACAATTCATGCTTTATTGCATACTTTATTCCACTTTAATGTGGAAATAATCATATTGTGATTGTGCAAGCTTACTTGGAATATTTGAGCATGGTAAGAAGATTCTGGAGGCCACAGTTGAAATGGTTTTATTTTTTCAAGGTAAATTGCAACATCTCTTGTCCAAATGACTGTTCAACTTCCAAAGGCCTCATAGTATGAGGATGCTGTGCTAGGTGTAGGTGCACGCGCCCTGGGAAACCAGTCGAGTTCTACATGGTGTTCTGCTGTTTCTCAGTTTCTTGGTGTTGTCTTTAACATGCACAAGTCGGAATTGATAATTGCCTTCATGCAGTAGTGATTCTGTCAATAGATACTGTTTTGTTTTTTTTTCTTCCAAGTGTTTTTGATTTGTTTTACATAGCTTTCGAAAAGAGGTCAATATACTCTCAAATATGTGAAGTATTAGGAGCATGGCTTCTGCATTGTATATACAACCATATACAGATACTCTGTGCATGTGCAGATTTCTAATTCTCAGAGATAAAATATTCATGAATTATTTAATGACTTGCTTCCATAAAGATCCTCATATAAACAATGTTGTTTATATGTTTATTAGAAGTTCAATGCATTATGTTATATTTAGCCTCCTGAAGAAGTATGTTCATCTTCAGGATAATAGTTGTCTCCTCCCTTACTGTTGTCTTTTATTGTTTGGTAGCAATCCCATTTTTGTTTCAGTTCTTCAAATATTCAAAATCTGCCTAAATAATATGCATTTAAAAGTTACTGCAGAGACTTAGAGAAATAGAGTTTGTGCCACAGCGATTAGTGGAGGAAAGCATAAGTCTCATTCCTTTTTCATTGTAGTTTGTTTATATTTCAAGAGTTACTTTGTAACTTTTTTTAAAAAAAAAAACTTTTTTTTAAGAAAAAACTTTTTTTTTTTAAAAAAAAGTGGAGATACAAGATTAAATTTTTCAGAATTTAATCTTTAATACTTTAAATACTTTGCATGGACCGGCTGTGTTGCAGGTTCACGTCTTTACCATTTTATTGCTCTTTCTCTTCTCCACAGTATTTGATATTTTTTTTTGATTCTGTGCCGTGTACTTTTTTTTTATACGAGTAGTTAATCTGAAAAGATTAAAACGTTATTTTTCTCGTCATTAATGAGAGTTAATTATTTTAAATTTAATAGCTTTGGAGAAAATAAAACATGCTTTCATGATGGTTTCACTTTCTGCAACTTGAATGGATTTTAAGTGCAACGTGTAGACTCTTGGATAAAGAACATTTAACCCTGGTTAAGTAGGTGAGATAAGTATTTTATTTTCACCTTTGGTTTCCATCTTGTAACTGTTCAGTGGTGAAAATCATGATACTGTTCTGCCCTTAAACTGCTGCAGTGGCATAAATCATATCTATTAATTGCTCTGTGCGTTGCTTTATTGTAAATGCAGGAACGTCACAGGGTGCATCCGTGGCAGGATGCCCTGGACGCTGCAGCACAGGGCTGGGTGGAGTGGTGGGTCCATGAGTAGCACATGTGAGTTGGTCTTGTGTGTGATCCAAACGAACCACCCCGTTTTGGCAGGACTACAGAGGTGTTGTTTTGAGATAGGAGCTTGACATGTTTTTGGCAAGGTGGAAAAGCAATCGAGATTTATTAAAGATTTTTATTGTTTGAAATTAAGCAGTCCAATTCCACATTTCAGTGTGCTCTGAAGTAGAGGAGGAGGTGGAGACTGGAGTCTAGGCAAGGAGTGAAGAAAGGCAAGAGACTGGGCTTGTCATTTGCCGGTGACAGCAAATAATCACAGTATTTGCTGTCATGTAGCATGTGTTGCCCCCCCCAAAGAGTAGGAACGTTTAGTAGCTGTAATTCATGGGTATGGCTAGATGTAAACGTGTGCAGTATTTCCTGTGAATCCACTTTCTCTGCAGTTTCATGGAGCCTAGGCCAGTAGCATAAACTTGCACTAAAATGCAGGTGAGGGAGAATCCTAAAAAGCCTCCACCTTGATAAGAGTTGGGAGCTGATGAGAGGGCAGAAGGGAGGGGAGAAAGACAGGAGGAGGCTTTGAGTGGAGGTGATCTTCAGGATAGGGTTACTCCAGGAAAGGTCAATCATGGAATCTTAAGCTGATACAGGTGCTGCAGACTCAATGTTCACTGCTAAGCAAAGTTCACTCCTTAGGTACTCCAGTGATGTGCACTGTACTTCACTGGAAATTAAGTGTTCTGTCCTTAAAGGTTCAAATATCGTCCAGTAATTTAAGCATGTGGCCACATACCAAATAGCAAGAGGAAAGTGTCTTGAATAGCTGTGTACAATGCAGCCTCGCTATGTTTGTAAGTGAATGATGCACAGGTTGTGTAGAAAAAGAATGTTCATCATTACCTCATGTAAAATCTGCTCATTACTAGCTCAGAGTGGAAGCGAAGAGATATAAATAGACATGGTTGTAGTTTTGTAACTTCATTACTTCTGGATTCTTTAGTTTACAGTCTTAATATTGTTCAATGCGGGCTTTTATTGTATGCATAATCATGAAATAGCACAGTAAATTCTAATCCATTGCAAATTTAGAGTTTGCAAAAGTTTCCTTTCTAAGCTTTGCCAATTCTGATATATTTTTTTTTTGAATTGGAAGAGGAGTTCTGCTGCTGTTGGAAAGATTCATTACGCTTTCGTTATAAAATAACTTTTGAAATGTTCTAATTTCAGGAATTACGTCAAGTACTGTTAATTTTCTGCTAGGTGTATATATATATGTATATATTTTCCTTTTAACACCACTAACTCACTAGGAGGCAAAATACTAACTATTGAAAATTACTAGTTTTATGTCCTTGTTAAGTCATAACTTCTACAAGATAAACTTTAAAAAATACATTTTTCTTGAGCGCTCACGGCTTTCAGAAGAAAGCATTCTTCCTGTTGTACAGAAGGTTACTTTAGTTCAGTATCTGCTGGTTGCAGGTTTTGCAGTCCTTAGAGTATACAGCCATCATCGTGAAATGCTCTATTTTCTACTTCCGCTCTTGCTATTTGGGTCTTTTAAACTCTGTTCTGCAAGCTGTTTCACCATTCAGCTATCAGCTAAAAGTTTCATTTGTTCAATTCTTTGTACTTCTTGGTTGGATGCCATTTGGAATTTTTGTAATAGTATTAATGGATTTGTAGATTGTAGTAGTATCAGATTAAGGTTTTATTTGTGGAGTTTTGAGATTTCATTTTGGATTTCTCTCTAGCTCTCAAGTCTGTTTAATTTAGAACAAAGCTTGTTTTTTTACTTGGTGATGCATCATCTTATTCTAAAGGCAAAAATGCAATAGGCCTTTTGTAGCTATATCAAAAAGAAAATGATGGCTACATCACATTTAGTATCCATTGTGGAAACTATTATTAGTAAAACAAACAGTCTTGGGACTTGACTGAGCACTTCCTAGCACCCGTGCATCTGTTGCAGAAGGTCTGAACAATAAAAAAGTACCGGAGATGAGTGTGTCTGCAAAGTTTTTCTAGGTTCTTGGGGCATTTAATGGAGGATAGTAGTAACAAAGCCTTCAAATCCAGGTATGTCTATTAAAGGAGTAGCTTCTGTGATGGGTAAAGGGTCTAAGTGTGTGGTTTTTATTTATTTATTTATTTTGTTGTTGTTGTTGTTGTTGTTGCAGTTTATGCCTGAGCTGCACCCTTGCAGAACACCTCTTTCTATTCCACTCAGAGGGGAAGGAAAATTGTTGCTTTAAAATAACTTGGAGATTCTGCAGCCTACTTTGCTGCTTTTTCCTCCAAACTGTATGTACTTTATTTCTGTGGCTGTTAGCATATTTGCATCTTGCAGGCTCATGTCTCACCTTCCAAGTATTTGTTAAAACAGAGTTAAGATGCAGCTGAGTATCTGTGATTTTCCCCCTAAGCTTCTAACTAGTGAAAGATAGCATATTTTCAGCATTATTTGCCTCTTGGGAAACATTGTGGTCTTAAACTAGAAACTTTGCATTATTATTGATAACAAATAGTAGTCTGTGTCTAAGTAGTAAGTAATAGTACATCATTTCACTGTATATTAATGGACATGAATTCTGAAGTTGGATATAAAATGTCTACTTTGAAATAATGCCTGTTTTGTCCTCTTTTGCCACATCCCTAAACACTTCGAATAATGTATAGATTAAACATATTAATAGCAAGTTGTAAACTTCATTTTATAAAGATTATGCTTATAACATTAAGTGTGATGAAATGTTTTAGGTTATATGGAGTGTTGTAAAATCTGTCATTTTTGCACTAAACCCTTATGGCTGTGGAACTAACAGCCTCTGCAGAGAAAATACTACATCAGACTGACTATTTGTTCATCACAGTCCAAAGAGAGGTTTACTTAGTGCATACATATTCAAATGTTTCTATTTTGGGCCTATTATTTTATAGGTGATGTCAGAAAATTAAGGCTTCTAATCTTTATTTAGTTTAATTCAGTCAATATAAGCTGCTTTTGAAGTGGCTTCTGCTCCGTCTTGAATAGCTCCTTTTCCTGGAAAAGGTATAAGTTAAATCAGTTCAGCTTAACATTAAGTTAATTATAACTAAAATACAAATGATTTCTCCACTGCAAAGATTATAGCTTGCTTGTTTGTGTTGACTCAGATTTTTTTCATTTTTTTACACGTTTGTAAATAGTATTTCTATTAATACAAATAGTAGGAAATTGCCTCTTTGCTGAATGTGTTTTCTTATTTTTAAATCTTGTGATAAGCTAAAACCTCTAAAATATATTTTGTAATGTGTTTAATAAAGGGATATTCCTTATTATTCTTTCAAGTATGATGATTATTGTTAAAAAACAGTTCTTTAGTATTACATTATTGCATCAAAATGCTGGCTAGAATATTGAGCTGTGCATGAAGCAGTGCAACATACTAGAATATTGTACTTAGTTTGCAGATTAGTGTTCTTTTTTTCCAAGTTGGTCTTGTTTCTTAAAGTATAAAATCTTTTGATCATCATCTTCCTTCTGAAAAAGAAACAAATACAGAGATAAATTACAATTTCTTTAATTTATCTCCCATTTCTTTTACTTTTTTTTTCCAACAATTTTTTTTGTTTTCTCCTTTTTTTTTTTGGTTGTTGTTGTTGTTGTTTTAAATCCTTTCGGGATATAAACTAACCACTCCCGTTTATTGGGTATTTGGAAACATGGCAATATAAAGACCTTTGTAGAGATTATGATTCAGAGATTATTCCACAATCTAGCCTCAAATGTCAAAATATCAATAAAAAATAACTGTTTTTCTTGAAAAAGTAAGTATTTCCGATAGTATTTTCTGTGAAATGTGAGGCAGGGAAGAAACACTATAATTTATCCAATTTGACATAACAAGAAGTGTTAATAAATCATTCACTTCCAGTACTTTATTCTTAAAAAGTCTCTTTTAAACTTTTGAAAGCACAAGAAGCGAATTGGCCAACATGCAGAATGTAGGGTAGGTTGACATGGCTCTTGAGCATGAACGCAGTTCAAGTCTGTAGCTTTTCAAAGGACAATTCATGTCGCCTAAGACCGGAATTACCTTCTTCGTGGTTTATTTAGGAAACTAACAATCTCAATTTTGGCAGCTAAATCAAGTGAATACCTCTAAGATCAAATGTTAGCTAGTGCAGGGAACACACACATGCACGCACCCCACTGTTAATTGCATGTCAAGTAATGTGAGCACTGTTTGCTCCTTTGAAGATTAACAGAAGGCTGTAAATAGAGTGCAGCTGTGAGAGGGCTAATAAGCTTGGCTGGTGCTGGACATCTCTAAAATATCTTCTCAACCTCCTGATTCTTTAATGGAACTCAGAAGTTTATTTTTTCTTTCATTTTTCCCCCCTAGAGTTTTGTTTGTTTGTTCAAAGTTGGTTGTATTTTAAGACATTTGAAAATCCTATAGTTAAGTATTTTCAAGGGCTGTAATGCTCTGCCTGCAATCTGGATTGGTTACATTGTAAGTAGTCATGCAGCGCTTCAGGAAACAGCAAGACTCTAGCCTCTCGACTACTCGTGAGAAAGCAATAACAAAAACAGTGATGCCCTCGTGTTGCAATACAGTTGCTGAACAAGCTTTGCTCCATTTCCTAGTTAGTTCCGTACAGTAATAGAAAACTGTACTTCAATAGCTGTTAACTCGGAAGTCTTTGTGCTGATGGTCTTAATCTTAAAATCTTATATTGTCTTTTCTAACTTAACTGACAGCCTTATGATACTTTTCTAGAAATGAAGACTGAGGTATAACATAAATGCAGAATTAGGGTTGTACCGAAGATGGTGATGGTACACAGTTCTGGTGCACTCAGAGGCAAAATGGTGCTGTTTTTACACGCGTATTCCCATTTTTAGTTTTATTCATAAAGTATTAATTCTTGTTAGAAGATAGTAAATATTATGTGTGCGAGGAAAGTGGGAGTTTTTTTGTTACATTTTTGGTGTTTGTTTTGTTATGGGAGCTGTGGGGGATGTCTGAAAGATATGTAGTACTTTTAAGTGCTGGAGTAACAGGTGGTGTTCACTGGAGAGTTTTTAGGAGAACTTAGGAAAGTCAGATGATGAGTGCCTGAACTTTTGCTTAAAATGAACTTGATTTCTCAGGGTTGGAGGGCAGCAGATGTATTGCTGACTTGTAGAAGGGCTTCAGGAGTTCTGGGTGTTTCTAAGTCTGATGTTTTCCCTGGACAAACGAGCAGAACTTAAAGAATAGATGTGGTGGATAAACTTATCTGTCTGGAAAGTTCACATCTCCCTACAAACCTTAGGAATTCTTTAGAGTGAGCAAATATATTTGGAAGGATAATTCAGTTGATGTGAGACATATTGGCTTTTGCTGGCAGCAGTCCTTGGCCAAAGATTTCTGATGCAAATGT
The DNA here is from genome assembly GCF_000705375.1 of Tinamus guttatus. Next base: position 124,057 of record NW_010582117.1, read on the forward strand.
CATGTCAGCATAAAAGGGAAAATCATTGAACAATCAACTAACTTGGTAAAACATAAAAGCAGATGTAAAGGGTTCTACCTTTAGAGTGCTTTCCTCTACCCCTTTCCTCAGGGAGTCTGAGACCTGTAATCCACAGTGTGTTTGTTAATGGCCTGTAGAGTAGGGTTAGAATGGGGTGACAGAGGTTGCTGGTGAGGTAGGTGACATAGGAAGGATGGGGGTCACTTGAAGAGTTTTTGAGAAACTTATGAACTGAAGTGGCTGGGGAATGAAATGGCAGAGGTAGTGCAGCGCAGAAAACTGTGAACTGTATTAGTGGGGGCGACAATCTCATCTTCATGTATTGAATGATGGCCACTGAGCTGATGTTATTCCCACATGATAAACATGTTTGGTTTATGAGGTTATGCCAAGAAATCTTCTGTTCTCAGAATCAGCAACAAAGGCACATCAAGTGTTAGGAACTGCTAGGAAAATAGTTGGAAACAAAGCAAAACGTTGTCCTACTGTGCAGATTCAGACTTGTCCACATTCTGAACACTGTTTTCAGTTCTCGTAGTCTTATTTCAAAACTTTTTGAGGATACTAAAGCTGGAGAGCACAGGAAAACTTTCCTATCTGGAGTAAATAAAATATGAATCTTCCATCCAGCAAGAGAGAATCTAGGACTGTACGTAATAATGAGTGCTAAAGAGAGGGATTGATTACTGCTTGGTTCAGTGCGAGAGCTAGGAAGCATCACATGAAACTAGTGGGAGCAGTACCCTGCTCTCCAGTACTTCATTTTCTGTTACATAACTCTAGTGTTTCTATTGTGATAATCCTCTATGGGCGAGCTGAATTTCATGTTAGTGATGTCAGCTTGCATGACATGTATGACAGAAAACCTTTTCTTTTTTTTTTTTTTTTTTTTTCTCTTTTTTTCCTCCTCCCCTCTTTCTCCCCTCGGCACCCCCACATCATTAACTAGCATTGTAGTTTGACATAAAGATTGTTAAACCAAAACATTGTGTAGATACCTTAGCACCAGGAGTGTAAGATGCAGCAAATGATTGTATTGTCAAATTCATAACACATCATTCTGTCTGTTTCTGTTTACAGGATTCTGAGTAACAATAAAATAACCGAGTTGAAGAATGGTTCCTTTGCTGGATTAAGCCTTCTTGAAAGATTGTAAGCACTCTTCTGAAAGCTCTTTTCACTTAAACTGAGTTGTATGTTTGTTTTCATTACTACTTCTCACAACAACTTTCTTTGGTAATTGAAGAGTTAGCATGCTAAGTATTTTTTTCATGAAAGTAAATGTTATATAACATAAAAAGAGTTTAGCAAAAGCAGTTTTCTTGAAACTATATAGAAGAAAATGCAAAAAGAAAACTCCTAAACCCCACTTTGTCCTGGGCAGTAACTAAACATGGCACTTTGCAGGAAGGTCATGACTCAAATGCTTTCAGGTGAGCTTAGGGTTCAGTAGGGAAGTCTCATTGGAATGCTGTTGTGACTGAATTTACTTTATTCTTATTGATACTCAAAATCCAAAACCGTACATTAAAAAAAAAAACACAGTTTATCTTTAATTTTCTTTTTTACAATGTGTCAAGCACTTTCCAAATAAGTGTAAAGTATATTTAAAGTAAGAGGTGGCTGTAATGGAATCTCTTAATGGGGCTGTATGCAATGTAAGTTCATCTTCAGCTTTGATATGTTAACAGTTTTGCTTGTGAACCCCTGTGTATACCAAATGTGTGGGAGAAGGATGGGAGCAGACCTGAAGGGAGTAACTTCTTTCACACCTCTCTGCTTCCTGTTGCAACTTTCCCTTTCAGAGCATGAATCACCTGTGGGATAAGAAGAGACTTTGTAGCTTCTGTTAGTCAGCTTTATTTCCAGCTGGTAGAAGGTCAGGATTGGCAGGTTCATCTACCTAGGAGAAAGCAGAAACAGTAGAAGGTAGGGATTTTTCTGGGCCAGTTGACTGGGAAAGTAGCCAGTTTCATAATCATCTTGCAACATCTAGGAAGAGTTCCAAAGGCGTTCTGGCTTCAGGGGATTAAAAGTATTTTATTCATCCTCTAACACTTGAAGGTTGCAATCCCAGTCACTTGGCCTAAATAAATCAAAACACTTCTGCTGTTCCAGCCCCCTCATACCAAAAGAAAGGTGTCTTTTGTACCGATGGATAAATTTTATTGTAGGAATAAGTCTTTGTGCCAAAGAAGCAAGGTTATCATTAGTGACTGCATTCTAGATCTCTGCACCTTATTTTTGGCAAGGGTGCATCCTTGCCCTAAGCAATAAAAGCATCTACTGACAATTTGGAAGTCATTACAAGTTTCAGACAGGAAATACTTGAAACTCTTAATTAGTTTGATGTGCTCATTTAAATTCCTTGTGTGAATACTAATCTTAATTTTATTTAGAATAATAATCAGTTTTCCATTTAACTCCTGTTAATAAAATAAGGATGTTACTTGTATGTCTTCTTTCCTTGTAGGTAAAGGAAACCAGTAAACAATCTATCATATTTTGTGTGTGTTGAATTGTCTAGGATAGGCAATACTTTAGGTGTTAAGGTAATCTAATTTGAATGAGACAGCATACCTTGCTGTGTGAACCAGCATAGGACTTAATTCATTAGTGAATGCTTATTAACTATTGAGGTAATCATCATAACTAGCAGGACACACCTTTCATAAACAACTACTTTTTGTGTAGAATGCTTACTTAAAATTGTATATTTAATCTTACCAAAGAGAAACCTTTCTGCTTTATATGCTGTTGTGAGCTGTTCATGTGGCTTGAGGATAGAAACTAATTGCATGAATGAAATGATTTTTTGGACCTAAATGAATTGTCTTTCCCTTGAGATTTCCATCTGACTCTCTCTTCCTGCCGGAGTTGAAGCTGACAGTATACCCTTCCCTAAATAAACTCAAATCTAGTGTTTTCAGTGAGTTTGGTGTGTTCTATACAGTGTTTGTTCATGATATTCAGGAGTTGGGGAAGACAGAAATACTGTAATTTCCTTGAGCATTTTCCACAATTAGTATCAAACAGGGAGTTGAGCTCTGAATATCTTTTCCTGGGGAGTTGGGGAAGACAAATACTGTAATTTCCTTGAGCATTTCCCACAATTAGTATCAAACAGGAGTTGAGCTCTGAATATCTTTTCCTGAGAATTTAACCCCTTCCAGTTTAACCTCCTCCATGTTCTGTAAGGGGATCAAGGTTTCACTAAGTAACCTTAGTTCTTGGTTCTACCTTGAATATTTCGATGAACTGCACAGAGTCCTCATTCACTTGTAGGTTCCAGTTGTGCTGGATTCTTTCACTTTTTAAGCTATTGAAAACAATTTGAGGTAAGATGATATACTGTTTAAATCTACTGATGATGTATGTTATTTAGATCTATTCATTCCGCCATCCGTATGTGCTTACCTAGTCTTAGAAATTATTGTGTTTGAGAAAATAACACTGTGTGTGCTTCCCACACAGGTGTCTCTGAGCTTCTAAGGCCTGAAAGAGAAAAGATATACCGAAAGAGAAAATAATTGTTAGTTTCTTTGTTGTGTGCTTTTTCTAACTGCAGTGTTTGAAATAACAAAATAATATCAAGTAATTTTTTCTTAATACTGTTTTTGCTGAGATTTTTTTAATTGGCCATGACACTTTTCTACTGGAAAAAGGTATACAAATGATGAACCAGAGTGTGTGGTGGTGTTTTTTAATCTTTTTTTTTTTTAATATATATAGTTTTTGCCAACCACAACTCCCAAGGGAAAAAAAAAAAGACCGTTCTCAAATGTTCCATTTCAAGGAAATGTCTGGATAAACCCACAACAGAAATACTACTGCAATTTCCTTGATACTGAAAGCTTCTGTGAAAGAATAATTGGCCAATGTCAGGGTTGTGAATAACTGTGTACCATTTCCTTAACACAAACAAACAAAATTAGTGAAAAAACCTTACCTCAAAAGTAAACTGGTATCAGATTTCTGGTGGTTGTGGAGAGAAAAAGACTAACAAGGGCATGAAGCTTAGTTCTTTTATCCTGCATGAAAATACCCCTATTCTCTGCAATGGAGCTGCATGCCAGGTAGGGAGCAAGTCTGCAGAAAGGAGTTTCTCTCCACTGGCCTTCAGCTTGCTGGCAGGAATTGGAGTGCTTAGTGACTGGTGCTCTCACATGAAACAGAAACACCCTCCCAATCTTGTAACAGTGTTTGCAATGCTAAGCTGTTTTCCATGGCATTGCTATATCCTGGATTTCTGCTTTTCATGGATTTTATTTTTCCCACTGCTTTAATAGAAAAAAAAATTAGAAATAAATGCAAAGGGAGCTTTATTCACCGAGCGAAGAGAGCAGAAACAATCAAAGAAGTAATAACTTTGTCTAGTAGTTAATTTTGTCCTTTTTTTTGGGAGGCAGGGGTAGATGAGGGGTGGGAACTGTTGGTGTTGGTGGGAGTAAAATAAAAAATAGGCCAATATTTGAAATGGTGCAGTGTAGTCCAAGACACACAAAACAGTGCTGTGATGGTTTCTGGATATGTTTAATTTCACTTGCTTGCGTCAGCCTGTGTTCATTTTCATCTGTTAAAACTTTACTGGCTGATGAAACTACTAGTCATTTCAAATTCTAATAATTTCAAATAATTCACTTTCCACTGGGGTAATTACCTCTTTACTAGTACACTGTTGTATCTTTCAAATGGAAAAGATAATATTAAGCTTATGAAGTCATAAAACAATGAAAAAAATCCTCTTAATTTTCCAAAATGGGCTTTAATGATGCTTGTGAACTGCAGAAGTACTTCATTTATGAGTTTTGTTAAAGAAAACAAAGTTCTTGCTTCTGTCACCTTTATGGGATTGGGTAAGCAGCTGACCGATTCAAAGTCGGGAACTTCAAAAGCATATATATGTACAGAAAATATTTTTCCTTTTAGAATTGTTCTGTACCATTTTTTCCCTCTCCTATTCCATTTTACAACTTCTACAACTTTGTACAGCTTTTTTTTCCTTGTAGGTTTTCTTTTCCCCTGCTTTTTGACAGATAAAATTGGGATGAAATTAATTCATAAATTAAATAGTTAATTTGGGCAGCAGCATCACCACTGTACAATTTTGTTTATTAAGAGAAGGGATTTTGTATGTCTTAAGTATTTGTTTATTTTATGTAATGTTATGTATGTAATGTAGTGCTATACCTAATATTAAATATTTCTGCTATAGCTCCTTAATGCTTTTCGACAGAATTTAGGTGTATAATACATTTAACCAAAACATTTTTTCTTTTTTAATGTCAAAAACATGTGCATGCATAATAATATTTTTTTAAAAAATACAATCCATTCTTTCATTAGGCTATTTTAATAATCTTAATTTGATACTGTTAAGAATTGTCAAGCATTTAATGTTATTTAAGTTGCTATTTCCCTACATTACTTACGTGAAAAATTTCAAAAAGAAGTATTTCAATTGGTTGTAGGAATATTTTGTTAGAGTGAGCGTGAGCACTTAAGCACTACAGGAGACTGCCAGAATAGAGTTTGGAACCTCCCGTTTTGACAATTTTTTTGAAACTTGACCGAATGTGACAGATTGCTTCAATCTTGAATTTTGCTATGACTGTAATCTCAGCTAGTCATCTGACTTAAAAAGAAAATACAAGGGCATCTTCATGCTCTGTATTCTTGAAGTTTAAGGATAAAAATAGTGTGTTTTTTATCACTTCTCAGAGTAAGATTACTGCCTAGCTTGTGTTTGCACAGTAGTAATATTTCTCATTACTAAATGGAAAATGCAGAAGTGCTCATGAGCTAGAACTTGGGGAAATCATAGTAACACTGTAACTGAAATCCTCTTCTGATAGGTTTCTGTGTTTGTGTTTAAATAAACTTTTATTTGGAAATAATAAGTATCTATGTCTTATTGACTCAGCTTTGCCAAAGAGAAGTAATAAAATTCAGTGGATAAGATTAGTAAATTCCTATTGCTAAAAATTAGTCTTTCTGTTGACCCATTTTTAAATGCTAAAAACAAAACAAAACCAAAAACCTCAAAGCCAAACACAACTTGGACAGAATTATCGATGTTTTAGATTTAGGAGCTGGTTTTTCTGCTACTGCTTACTAAAACTTTTATTTGGAATTGGAATTCTATTTTTAATTGGAAGTAGGAATTTTGTTTTCAAATGCAAAATATTTGTATATCATGAAAAAAAAATAGTATATTATTTCCTTGTAGTAATAATGCCAAGAGAGGTTTCAAATAATAGCATAGTACAAATCTGGGGTGAATGAGGATGTACAAATATTCTTGGCATTCATGCAACAATAAAGATTGTTCAAAAGTGTAGATATTGAGAGATGCTTTCTATGATACTTAAAACTACAGAATATCTGTAAAATATCTCGAGATCTAAAACTCCTGTTTTACTTGTACAATTAATGAAAAAGTAACTCCAAATCTGCAATCCCCTGTTCTGGAAACTTCAGATTTAAAATCTGTGGTCTGAGTGGTGTGTAATTCCCCTCAGCAGCAGTATTTGGGGTTCTCATCCAGGACTTGGATTCTGTGCCAGTACCATTGGTTATCTGTCAGCAGTGTTGGTTTTTGGAAGCTTTCAGGGTTGTATCTTTGGGGTGCTTTTTTTAGAATCTTGAATTGCTACATTTTAGATGTTGGGCAATACTAACAAAATTAGATGCTGTACTAAGCAGCGCTGGACTATTTAGTGGGCAAATACAATATACTCTGAGCAGCTATAATCTCTTCTGACAGTATGGTAAAGTTTATTTGATTATATACCCTTTTGTTTGATAAAAATTGGTAGAGTATTTAAAAGAACACACATTTACATTCCCCTTCCCAATTGAGAGAGAACTGTAACCAATACACTTCAAAATTTGGAAGTTGTGTTAGAAAAAGTAGGAACATGCTGTGAGGGGTATGTGGGTTACTTTCAAGAAAGTTGGGACAGGTTACATATTTATTCATACATACATGAAGGTCAGTTTGTGATAAATACAATGTCTTAATTTTTCTCCACAGGGACCTTAAGAACAACCTCATTAGTACTATAAATCCAGGAGCTTTTATGGGACTTTCATCTCTAAAAAGACTGTAAGTAGATAGTCATTTCAAAAAAAAAGGAGTGCGAGTGTGTTTTATGGTTCTAAAAATTTGGTAATGGTGAAACTATTATTTCTGCAAAAATTGAATAAATGTTGACAAACTGTTGATGTAAAAGTTCACGTTCCTGCTTTCTGTCTGAGGGTGGAAGGCCGTGTGCTGCTTGTGGCGCGGCGCCCTCGTGGTGGCTGCCGGGAGCAGGCCCGGCCGGCGCCCTCTGCAGTTGGCTCCTTGCTCCTGCAGCCGCCTTCTCTGCTGGGCTCCCTTGAGGCTTCGCTGGCTGGGGGGGGTTCGGGGCTGTGGGGCTGTTCCGGGCTGCTTCCTCACATGGGAAACTTCACCATGGTTGTTTTGTTTTGTTTCAAAATATTGTAGGAGAACTCGGGGTCCCCAGGTAACAGTGCTGTTGGTACTGCTCTCTTGAAGGTTGTGTTGACATTTCCGTTGGCACCTTTTGTGGGGATTTATACCTTGACTGTAAAATCTTTCCCCAGTGCAACTTGAAAAACAAAGCCCTGAGCATGACAGGAATCCTTTCGTTTTTTCTTACTGCTTTTTCTCCCCTCAGATTTTCAAAAGATCAGGGGCACCTTTTAAGTTACAGAAATCCTCTTGACTTTATTTTTTAAGACCTTTAGTGAACATGCAGTTTTCCTTCTTAAATATTAAGAGTCTGCATTTTTTTCGTGACTGGTCAGATGATCTGGTTCACTTAAAAGGAAAATTTGTTGCTAACTAAATATCTAAAAGCCTGAAAGACAAATGCTGGATCTTTATTTCTTGGAAGCTTAATTTTTACGTCTTCGAAGTTGCTTGGCAACTTGATTTGAGACATATTGTGATGTATGGTAATCATGGTATATAATAGAAGAGATCATATTATATACAATAAATGCATTCATGGTGAAGATTCTGTTTTGAGTACTGAAAAAGTGAAGCAATGTAGTTCGTGAAGTAAAGCTCGCCTCAGTGCTGTAAGCAAAGGTTAGGCCCATTCAGGATGGGCAAACATTGCTACTTCAGAAACGGAATAGGGATTCATTCAGGTGCATGTGTGCACACTCACACAACAGCACCTTTGATGTTGCTTAAAAAGAGTAAATGTAGATAGGATTCAGTCCATTACCTATGAATATTAGTTGCAGTACTTCATTGTATGTCATTACTGAAATGGAAAAAAAGAAAGACTCTAACTTTGCCTTTTCTTTTTTGTAGAGACTTAACTAATAACAGAATAGGTTGCCTGAATGCAGATGTATTTAGAGGACTAGCAAATCTTATTAGGTTGTAAGTATAATTTTGTTGAGTACTTCTTGTGTAAATTAACCTTCTCTATTTTCAGTGAGAATATATTTACTTAGCTTTAGGTACAGTATGTTCTTAAAAGAAGAGCATGCCCCGGGTTGTGGTTTGTCACTCAGTAGCAAACTTCTTTTTTTTTTTTTAAAAAAAAAAAGAGGGAGGGAGGAATGCAATGAAAGTGCTTTTCAGTGCACTGTCAGCCTTGCAGCCTTGCTTCTGCAAGTCCTTTGGATCTGTACTGGAAAAGAAAAAGTGACAGATTGCACAAAATATTTTCCCAGAAAAATATTTCAGGATTATACATGCTATAAATATTTGCTGCTGCAGCATCAGTATGATGTCTTTTGTTATGTTTGTTGTACATACTGTAATTCATCATTTACATTAGAAAGTAACCCGAGATTATGGAAGGTTTTTTTGCCCTAGTTATGTTGCTTATGCAGTGTTTTTTTTCTCTTTTTAGAGAACGTGAGAATGTAAGAAGTTTTCATTAAACATTCTGCTATATCTAAACATGAATTCTTACAGTGTATTACTAATAATGCCTCACCTGTCAGTGAAGCTAATTTTGTATTTCCTGAAGCATATACCAAACATTTGCTAGTTGTTGCTTTAAATGAAAATAGTACTTGCTTTGAATCTTTATTTCCAATCTTTAAAATTTTCAGTTAAAAGGAAAGTATTGGGGACCTTTTGTGGTATAATTCCGAACATCAGTTGCTTGAGGAAAAGTTCAAATGATTGTACATTTTTCTTTTAGAAATCTTTCTGGAAACCTGTTTTCTACACTCACAGAGGGAACATTTGATCATCTTGGTTCACTAAAGTCTCTGTAAGTAGTTACTTCTCAACCTACATGATCACGTGTATTCTTCACAAAAGCCCTTTTATAAGTTATTTTAACTCATCATTGTTCATAGTTTGTTATTGCTAACAGTATTTTTGTACATGATTAACATACTATCTAGAACGTTATAGATCTAATGAGAACCTGTCTGTAAGTGCTTCTATTTAAAAATGTGTGTCCGTAAATGTAGGCTTCTGTGAACAAAGACCAAACACAGTTTCAGATCTCTGCTTTAAAGAATGTTGTGTTCTGCCTATGTGGTGACACGATTCTCTAGACATTTGTAAATGAAAAATGAATTAATTAGTAAGTGAAATGTTATTGAGAGGTAAAGAACAATGTAGGCCCAAGGACCTTTTTAAGCTGTATTTGAACAGATAAAATATTAATGTTATTTTTTTTTTAACTTTGCTGACTGTGACAGACACTTTTATGAGGTATTTGGTTGTCCTTTTAGTAGAAAACGTTAAACTGCATAGATTTAATGAATCAGTTAATCCTATATCATTTTCAAATAACACAGAATAGAACTATCATGGGGAGTGTGTGAGCAGTGGCTTATTTAGCATCTGAATGCTAAAATAAATGTCTGTCAGTGAGGTGTGTTCTCTGCGTTCAAGCCATTGCTTGTTGTTGCTCACTTAAGTAGCATAAACTCTCTCCATTAATACTAAAAATGTTTCATATACAGATATTAGACACTTCATATTTACAATTGAAAGGCCTTTTTTGAAGTGTATAAACTTGGGGATAGTAATATGCAGAGTATGCTCTCAATGCATTTGTAGGTCATGCATGTGTATTAAAACTGACCGTTTTTTATCAACTATAAGTGACCTTGGTAGACACTGTCAAGCTCTTTAGAAGGTTTCCAGAACTTTAATTGCATTTCATCATTGTAAATACCCATTTTGTGTTGCAGCGAATTTCAGACTGATTTCCTTCTTTGTGATTGTAACATATTGTGGATGCATCAGTGGTTAAAAGAAAGAAATATAACTGTACGTGAAACTAAATGTGCTTATCCCAAGTCACTTCAGTCACAAACAGTAACTGGTGTAAAGCAGGAGCTTCTGACCTGTGGTAAGCCTTCCTGACGAGCAGGACTTATCTGCTAACACATTCTCTCTTCTGTTATCTATTAGTGAACAGTTTGGCTGTTTCTCTGAAATTTAGCATGTAATTGAAAGTGACTATGATCCTTTCTCCAAGGCTGATCTTAAAGTTGGTTATTGTAGATGTTAGTCTGTAGAAATTAAACATGAGTGAGTTTTTGGGGATAAGCTTTGCTGCTTGCTAAATTTTGTTTTAAGGGATTTTTATCAAATCCTCAAAATATGAAACTGATTATTTTCCTCCTGTTTCCAAGGTCTAGTTGTCTCACATCTCAGGCATACAATTTATTCCAAACCTATGTTTCTAAAGTTTAAAATGTCGAAGTTATTTTTCTTATTTGGCAAGTCCGCAGTTGACTTGGTTCCAGTGGAAATAAGACTTGGGGAGTGTGTGTAATGGTTTCCTCTGCCCTGCTCAGTTACTGGATTCAGAGCTGTGTGCAGAAATAGAAAACTCCGTGAAACTTGGTGCTTTGGCTGAACTGAGTCATGAGCACTAGTTTTGCTCTACCAGAAAAGAATATCCTTCAAAGAGAGGACTAAACAGATGAGGAAAGGGGTAGCAACCTCCTAAGCTGCCATAGGAGGATTTGACAAAGATCTTCAACCCCCTTCATATTAGAGGTTTCTAACAATAGTGTCTTTTTGTGATGAAACCTTGATCAACTTGCTTAACTACTTTATTGTTAGAGCTGTTCTGTCTGGCAAAATAGTAAAACATATACCCTTGAGGTTTTTTTAGTAGTAATATTGAGATACTGTGAAGAAAAAGAAAAATACATTACTATTACTGTTGTTTTTCACTGCAGCTTAATTTTCACTTTTGAAATTTAAGGAATTATTAAAGGAAAACACAGCTTGAAAAAAAGATTTATCAAGAATTTGAATTTTTCAAGATGTGATGCATCAAATGTAGTTTTATATACATCTGGTGAACCTCGGGTTATATGAAGAACCTTTTTAGGCAAAAAGCTATATCAACGATTGAATATCCTGTTAATGCTTTCTCTTCCTGTTTTGATAAATATGCTTATAATGACTTCTGGCTACTAACTGTGCTTTTATTTCATGAATTCCAGAACCTCCTCTTGAACTGCCATCTTTCTATATGACACCATCTCACCGTCAGGTTGTCTTTGAAGGAGATAGCCTACCCTTCCAATGTATGGCGTCGTATATTGATCAAGACATGCAAGTGCTGTGGTACCAGGATGGAAAAATAGTTGAAACTGATGAGTCCCAGGGTATTTTTGTTGAAAAAAATATGATTCATAACTGCTCACTGATTGCAAGGTGAATGCTTAAGGAGAACCTGTGTTTCCCATTCCCCCATATCTAACTCTAGTAACTGTTTCAATGGCAAGGTAACTTTTTTCCCTGGTTGTAGCTTTTTCTTTCATTCCTTGATGTAATTGAGAGTTAGAAGAATAGTAAATATTTTTGTTACTTATAGTTCATTGATTCATTTATAGCTCTGAGTTGTAAAAGTCATTTACACTTGCACATAATGGTTTTCTTCTGCTGTCTTTTTCTTCTATCTCTTGGAAAAAGCTTAAAATATATTTTGTTGTGAGATCGGTGACTTAAAAAAAATTTCTTTTAATTTTACCCAGTGCATTGACAATCTCGAACATTCAAGCGGGCTCCACAGGAAACTGGGGTTGCCATGTACAAACCAGACGTGGAAATAATACAAGGACAGTAGACATTGTGGTTTTGGAAAGTTCTGCACAATATTGCCCTCCGGAGAGGGTTGTGAACAATAAAGGAGACTTCAGGTTCGTAACATCAGTTTTGTTTCAAAGGAGAAAAAAGTCATCTAACAACTCCTTGCATTCCCTCAATTATCATGCTTAAAAGGCATCTACTTACATGTTCTTTTGTAAATGGTATGCAACAGGTTTATTTTTTTTTAGTTGTGATAAATTAGTATGTGATGAAAGAACTGCATACTATACTGTGAAATCTTAAACTTGAGCTTTTTTATCAACACCTTTGGAAGAGATTGGAAGTAATTTGCAATATTTTTGAAATGTATGAATGGAATTCATGGAATAGAACAGTACTCTTAAGACTCTATACATTTAAGATACATAATGATTTGGGCTTGTCCACCAGGTTGGCATTCTGTTTTTAAAGCTCTCCTGTTCTCATACAGTAAAATTATTATGACCCGTATAGGTATACTTTTCCTCTTAATATTACAGTAAATAATATTAATGCTATTTCCTTTTTATGCTGGTCGAGACTGTAGTGACAGCTCTGATATTCTGTAGTGTTGGTTGTTGCAGACTATTTGTTTTTTGTTCTTATCTCTTCACCCCTTTTCCCTTTTTTTAATCTTTCTGCTGCTGGTCACTCTAACAACACGTTACTCCTGGAGGTGCCAGCTGTAACAGATAGCTTCTGTATAGATTCTCTAGAAGTAAGGTAATTCCCTTTATAACTACTCTGTGTTGTGCCTTCCTATAGTAGCACCTGCTAAGATTTAGTGTATGTTGACAGTGTGTGTTCTTACTACTGTTTGTAGTCATTAGTTTTCTTTTTCTTTAATGTAATAACTGCTATAATCCAGTTATATGCTCCATTTTCTTATGCTGCTTGGGTCTTTTGACCTTTTGCTTGCTCTTTAGTTTACTTTTCACTTTCACACTAATGAATTGCCTACGTAAGCAGCAGATCCTGCTCTTACACTGGGGGTTGCTACCCCAGAGCATTACATCAGGAAATGAGACTTCCTGCTTAAGAGAAAAAGTGATGGAAGTCAAACAGATGCGTGCAGTATTCTTCAAAGAACATATACATCTATTTAAATCACACTTTTTTTTTATGATGCAAGTGTGAATTGTTCTTCTTTGATTTGCCATTAGATGCGAAAGCAGATGGTAAAAGCTTATTTGAAAGTGTTTTCCATTAAATTAACCTGGGCCATTCAGTGATTGTTAAGTGTAATAGGTTTTTCCCCTCTGGAATTCAGTGGAAGGAAATTTCAGGAAATGTTCAGTATATCGAAAGGCTCACTGTGTCTGGGCGTACTATAACAGATTCCCATTTGTAGATTAGGTAAAGTAACGCTAAAGAGAAATTTTTCACCTTTCGAAACCATATGGAATTCAGGCTTTGCCTAGTGAGAAAGTGCTTCAGAGCAGATGGCTGTAAATGATCTTAGGTGAATTTGGTTTTATAGACTTTCCAATGGGACCTGGCTAGACCTTGGAAGCTGTTTCAAAACTGACATCTAGGTTTTATCCCATCAGAGACGGTACTGAGTGCAGTGAAGGAACAAGTTAGTCTTGATGTCAGCAATGGTAGCTTGGTGTGAGTTTAAAAAAGAGTGGGTCAGAACTGTCTTACTCATGGAAATTATTATTTCATTTGGATATTCTTTAAAGTCTTACTTGGATACTATGCTTGAAAGAGTTATAATTCATGATTAAATATAAAATATAATTTGCATCTTAAAATATATTCTAGCCTGTAAATCCTTCAACTGTTGTATTTGGAATAATTTTATCCTGATAGTTGATAGAGTTCTATCTTGAATGTAAGAATTAGTCTTTTGAAAACTTACCCACAGGGCTTAATTAATCTTAAGACTGTAATTGTCATGTTGAATTTGGAGGAGAATTACAAAGAAGTAATAATAAAAAATACTGTACTACTTGTAAGTTAATGAAATTATGATACAAAAATTCATTTATTGTTGCTAAAAGTTAATGTTGGTTTAAAGAAATAAATGCTTTCAGAATAGTTAATGTGCATGAAGGAAAGGATTCTTTTATAAGCTCATGGTCTGTTTTTTCCTCTCAAATGAAATTACACTACTTAAATGTAAATGAACCATCTCTTTCCCCACAGCTGTCTCCTCTCGTGTATATGATAAATTTTAAGGACCTAATTATAAACAGTGTTAAAATAAGAGTGCTAATACATTCTGAATTTGCACTTCTGTTAGCAATTGGGTAAACAGTGAAAGGCATCAGAGCTTCGGCTTAGGAGAAATGAGGAGCGGAGCCAAGCTCACGCAGCGTGTCCCGTGCTGAGAACGGCA
>NW_010582117.1:143804-162317 GCF_000705375.1 Tinamus guttatus
TGTTATGACAACTGTTTTACACTCAGATGTTCAGAACAGCCCTACCAAGTTATAACTCTTTCTCTGCCATTGATCTTTTTAAAGCCAGTCAGGAAAATATTTTAATTTGTTATTTATTTTCTGTTTTATTGATCTTGGTTATATTCTGCTTTTATTTACCACACAAACTAAGGGATCTACCTCCTGCAATGTGTGTGGTATACTAAGAAATGGGTTGTAGGATTAATGTGACTGTTAGTTATTACAAATTAAAATGAATAGGAATTGAGGGGGCTGGCAACTATTTGTGCATCATTTCTCTGCTTTCCTAGCCCTTCATGGCTTAATGGTAAGAAACATGTCTAGGAGTTGAAACTGGGGAGGAGGAGGCCTTAGCCACTGTAATGAATGACCACCAGGTGGGAGATGATGCCCTTGTCCCACTGTGGGGAACACAAGGCTGCGTTTTTGCTGTGGGGGAACTTCTGACGCTGCTGGTTAACATCTTCCAGCAAGGCCAGTGCCAGCTCAGCCCTGCTCCTCGCTTCGTGCTATAACCCAGTTTCAGAGCTGCAACTGCTCAGAAACCCCTGTTACTTCAGCCTGTTAATCTGCTTTTGGTTAGCCAGTGTTTTTCAGATTTAGGAAGAATGCTGCCAATTTTAATGTTGCCTTGTGAGGGTCAGAACAGTATCTTCAGAAAAACAGAAGCAGAATTGTCATTCCCGTGAGTGAAGTAGATAACTGCTTCTATTATCTATATAAATACAGGAGCATAAGTATGCTACACTGAAATATGTATGTGTAGGGAGGGTTTGTTCAGAGGTTTATTTTTTCTTGAATGGGAAAAGATCAGAATACTTTGGATTTAAGGGTGTGGGGAGTGTGTGTGTTTTTTTTTTTTTTTTTGGTCTCCAGATTCTTTTTGTATAGTAGGTTTGGAAATCTTGTTAGCACTATTTTGCACCAACTTTGTCTCTTTGAGATTAAGATGTAATAATGATGCAAGAGCCTTTAGGCTTTGAACACAAAAGTAGTCTGCTTTTTTTGGACACTGACTAAAACTTTGACAAACTATTTAAGTCAAAGTCTGCATTAAAATTAAAGGAAGCCTCTGTCAAAGGATAAATTACTGTTCTTATTTGTGTGTCATACAGATATGGTTTTAGGTGGAAATAAATTCATGCTTAAAGGAAAAGTTCCAAAAATTATACAAAATTGAAAGCTCATTTTGTTCAGTGTGGATGATGATTTTGTATGTGATTTACAATTAGATAGATATTTTAGTTTTGGGAGTAGGGGGAGTTCCGTTGATTCCTTCTAGATTTACAGTTGAGTACTAAGACCTGCAAGGTTTCAGTATCTAAACGGCACAAAATAGTCTCTAGTTTGACTTGTCATGGATAAACACCACTGCTCTGTGAACTAATAGTTTTTGTATAGCCCTGCCCTGCTGGACCTATTGATATGGTGTGCTGTTGAGTGGCAAAGGATTTTCCAGCATGGTGGTACCTAAAGGGATGAAATCTTGAACTTTATCTTACAGAGAATCTGTTGTGGCTTTGTTTTTCCTGTGTGCTCAGTTTCAAGTACACTTGCAGTAATTGTAGCATGAATGGTACAGTGGTGGTCATGAATTTATCTTGGCTTCTTGTAAATAAAGTACCATATTTTTAGAAGCTCTGTGTAGTTATGCCTAGGCTCGAATGCAAAGGAAAGTACTTACTGCACCAGAACACAAAGCATTATCTGTTTCACAGGCTTTCTGCCTTTGCAGACAAAAGCACAAAAATCAATTTCTGGCTGCCAATAGAAATACTGATTTCCTGACTTGTAGAACTTTATTGTTGCTAGCAGATAAGGTAGTAGTCCAAGGATAGTTAAAACACTGCTGGCACATTCATAATCCATGTTGAAATTGCTAGCTCCTTTGGGAAAATGATGTGCTAATTATCAAAGTGTTTCTTTATCCTGTTCTTAACTTTCACTTCTTTAAAATATTTGTATTTCTTCTTTATATAGATGCCGCTCAACCTTACTAATGCGGTGGCAACTGCAAGACAGCTCTTGGCTTACACTGTTGAAGCAGCAAATTTTTCTGATAAGATGGATGTTATTTTTGTGGCTGAAATGATAGAGAAATTTGGAAGATTTGCTGAAAAGTATAAAGAGGTAACTGGAAAATTTGCCATCACTTTAAAGATAATCAGTTGAAGTGTTTGTCTTTTAAGTATTCTGAGCAATGAAGCCTTCTCAGCGTTAGCTGCAGCTGCTGAATTAGCCTTTTTCAGATTCTATTCCATGTTTTTGTTTGTTTAGTAGGTCCCTGAAGTTGCTGACCCATGGTCACAGACTTTGCATTCGTACTGCGATGATCCAGCATTCACTGGACCTGTAATGTGAGTAACACCTCTGCTCAGCACTGGAGCAGGGAGATAGGTACCGTAAGTCTGCTTTTATTTAGTATGGAGTGGGTCACACAGGTTTTCATTGGTATGTTTTTGTTTAAAAAAATAAATGAAAGCCTCAGAGATCCTCTCAATAATGAATAAAACAAGACTTACCTTCTCCCCTCCTGCCACAATAGGCTGTCTTTATTCAGTATTGAGCTGTATCTCTAAGGTTTTCATACCTATATCTGATAGAATCTAAGATAAGAAATTAAAGTAAATCCTTAGAGAACGCTCAGTGGGGAGAAAAGCATGAGTGGTTGAGTAGTCCCACCAGTGGGTAGGAACTCTCTGTTTCACTGCTGAACAGAGGTTTTATTAAGCTCACTGTACAGTGCATGTTGGGAAGTTGGAGACCACAGTGCATCATTTTTTTAAAAAAAGTTGCACATTTTAAAAAAAAAAAAAAAAAAAAAAAAAAGACAAATTTTGTGGATGTTCCCCCTTCTGCTCATCTTCAGTTTCCCCCCGGCCAATCAAAGATGCCGGCTGTAGAGTTTTTACAGAACTACATGGAGAATTTTCATTTTTTCATTTCAGATATCTTTTTACAATGATTGCTTCAGAAACGTGTTGTGTATTTTGGAGTTATTAAAGGTGCTAAATAGTTGGTTTTGTGCCTAACTTAAAATAGGAATGTGACTTAGGTTGCTGTATGATTTGTTATATTATAAGGGTATTCTCTTCTTACCAGTCTGTAGATTGACAGGTTTTGGCATTATTCTGCCATGTTGAAGATTCTGCCAGGTGAAGATGTTATAAAAATGTTCAAGTTAAATTCAGAGGCAGTTTAGTTTTTCTCTTAGGTATTGTATTTTTTTCACCTTATTTGGTGCAACATATTTAGTCATTGTGTGGTTTGATATATTGAATGATTGCAAGTGACACTTAGTAATTTTTAATTCTAACAATGTTAAGGCTTTTGTAAGGTCTTACTCTATGCATTTTTGCTTAAATGAATGCAGTATGTTGATGCTTATAGCAATTTCTTGTCCATTCTTTCATTTATGTTACACTTTAGTTGTTGTGAGATATACTATAAATTCTAAAATGCATCTTTAATAGCTTTTTCATGTCAAAATGGAAACAAACTGAAAAGAAATTTTCAGAAAGTCCTTAGTACATTGTCATAAGTTAGAATGCAGTTGAAAAACTTTTATGTATCTTGCAAAGAAAAAAGAATAAGATTTCAATATTAATATATATACTTCACAAAACAAGTCTTATACTATCAGGATCTTAATACTTTCACAATAAAAATGAATGTGGTGGTATATGAAAACTGGTACTAGTTTTCAAGTAATAAGTATTTCCTTCAATTATTTGAGCTTTAGTATGTTCTAGTGCATTTAATGAAAAGGGCTGCAGTCTGCAGGTGCTGCTCTGACACTCTCAGCTGCTGATAATGCATCTGCAGCATCTCTGCCTAGAAACAGTAGTTTCAAAACAGAACTACAATGCTTTGTTTTGTAAATAATTCGTAAGTAACAGTATGAAGTGAAATCAGCTGCAGTGAAAGGGAAAGATTTGTCTTTTTGTTTATATAGAAAACTTCAATTCCTAAATTTAGGCACTGGATATTGCATTTAATTCATTTTAATTAGATGCCTAGAGTGGAAAATAAATATACTCTCACATTTAGTCCAGTCTCTGTCACTGTTTCTTAAATACTACAAAAAGCTAATCCTGTTGACATAGGTATTTGTGAATTTTGGCAATTACGGTCTAATGAATGCATTTCCTTGGATGGTTTGTAGGGGTCTGCCATGCAGAAAACATGAAGTAAACTCAGAAACAGTGGGACTGCTGGTTTGAAGTCAGCTCTGGTGTGCCTATAGCTGTTTACTGTTATTTACTGTTAGACCTATAATCTAAAACAGTCCACAAAAAAGGAATAAAAGAAAAGGTGGACAAGGTGTAAGGGGAAAAAAAGCTGAAAGAAGAGAATTGTGTGTTAATTTTCTCCTGTATTACTGTCTTCTTGCCCTTTTCCCCTGTACACAAAAACTCTACCATTGCTGATTTACAGCTTTTATTTGTATTTATTCCAGGTTCGAAAGTTGAATGTAGTTATTTTAAATAATTAATAAAGTAAAACTTGTGGTATTGCACTTAACTTTTATTAAAATAGTGGTAATTCTCATGGTTTTGTTCTCTAAGTAAAATCCAAGTAGACAAGTTACGCTGGTATACCATTTTTTTGGGATGGAGGTAAATGTCTGAGTTGAAGTATTCAGTCTCAAGCAGTGGTTGAAATGGGAACAACTGTGGGTTTTTTTGTTTTGTTTTGAATGATAACAGTTGCTTTGTGTTTTCTGATCCCAGTTGATGCTAAATGATCCTGCTATATATAAGTGATCAAAAATGTCAAAGAGGCTATTTCTCTTCCTTACTAGCTTGGTGATGTGATGGTGGACATAGCAAGTAACATCATGTTGGCTGATGAGCGTGTTCTGTGGATGGCCCAGAGGGAAGCCAGGGCTTGCACGAGAATCGTTCAATGTCTGCAGAAAATTGCTACGTATCGCCTTGCGAATGGCGCGCAGGTTTACTCTACTGTAAGTGTACATTTATTTATTCAAATGCGTTTTGGTGGCTTTTTGTTTTTCTTTATTTAATACATGTTGGCATCAGCTGAAATGCTTGCTCTTTTTGCAGGGAGAAGAGAAATTGTCTGATTTCCCTACCAGTTACCCAGAATAGTGTTTTTTTGGTTTTGTCTTTTGTTAGGTTTTCTTGTTGATTTTTTTTCTTTTTTCCCCAGATGATATTTTGGCAGAGAATCCCATGAAGATTATTTGTTAATTTTAAACATCGTGGA
Source organism: Tinamus guttatus (assembly GCF_000705375.1). The sequence goes on from NW_010582117.1 coordinate 149,055, forward strand.
AATAATTAATGAGGTTCTGCTTTTTTTGTCACAGTATTCCCCAAATATTGCTCTGGAGGCTTATGTAATAAAGGCTGCTGGTTTCACTGGGATGACATGCACCGTATTTCAGAAAGTGGCTACCTCGGACCGTACAGGACTCAGTGATTTTGGGAGAAGAGATCCAGATGGAAATCTAGATAAGCAGCTGAGCTTTAAGTGCAATGTTTCAAATACGCTGTCAAGCCTGGCGTTAAAGGTCTGTTACTCATTGTTCCCTCCTGTCTTTTTAAGAACACAGTAAATGTGAAATGTTTAGAAAGCAAGCTTAACTACTGATTTTTAATGTTGGAATAGCAATCTTGCGTAAGCCAGATTGACTGTGACAGTGGACAGTGACATGGTATAGTACAGTTTGATTATAAATGTTTAAATTTTTAATGAATAGGTGTGATTTTCATTGTTAAAACAGCTTAAATTGAAAGATAATTTAGAATATCTCAAGTGTGGAAACTGGAATGCTATTTAGTTCATGGTAATATTTGCTAATATTCCTAAAATATTTGAAATACTCTGGTTGGACTGACAATGTAAATGAACGTGAATTGGAAAACATTTATTAGCTATACCAAGTGTGTTAACTACAAAATCTTTTTTTTTTTTTTAATGGGGGAGGTGGAGAAAGTTGAATTCAGGTATTTTAAGGTGGATTGTTTGCATGCATTCTGTCAAATAGGTTTGTCGTAACGCATAGTCTGATGAATGTGCGTGCCTCTGACACTGCACATTTGGAGGAGTTGCTAAACTGATCTCTGCAAAGAATTTAATTTTCTCTTTAAAACTTTTAAAACTATTTATTTCTAGAATACAATTGTGGAGGCTTCTATCCAGTTGCCTGCTTCCCTTTTCATCCAAAAGCAAAAAAGAGAAATCAGGCCAGCAGATGAATCTGTCTACAAGCTTCAGCTCATCGCGTTTCGCAATGGAAAGCTCTTTCCAGCCACAGGAAATTCAACAAATCTGGCTGATGATGGGAAGCGACGTACGGTTGTAACACCAGTTATTCTCACCAAGATAGGTTCGTTTTAATCATTACATTTTTATGATCGTTAAAAATACAGAAGTTGTTTTGACTTACATGTGTTAAGTAGCGCATATATATGTGTGTGTGTATGTATATAAAAAGAGGCTCTTTGGCATCTAGGATTTTGTATGTTGAGAAGTTTACGTGACAAGAAATTAATGTGCAAATACATCCATCTCGTAACAGATGGTTTAAACCTCGCCAGTCACCACATTCCTGTAAATGTGACGCTGCGGCGTATTGCGCATGGAGCAGATGCTGTTGCAGCTCAGTGGGACTTCGATCTACTGAACGGACAAGGGGGCTGGAAGTCAGATGGATGTCGCATCCTTCTGTCTGATGAGAACATTACCACCATTCAGTGCTCTTCCCTCAGCAACTACGCAGTTTTAATGGTATGGCACTTTTTCTGAAACTGTATTGCAAACACAACTCTGGTTTTGTTCTTGCCTTAAAAAAGGCTTGAATTGCCATGTTCCTCTTCACAGAAAACTGTACTTTAAGACAAAAAAAAATCTTCACTTTTTGCTTGTATTGATATAAATGATGGTGTGATCCTTAAGTGGAAAGCTATCAAACTGGAATTTGTTTTTGTTTTCTACTTGCTTTGTTTTCTCTGTAGTCTAAAATCAGATGTGTCTATTATACCTTAAATCAGTTAGTTGTTCACTAGTATTCACGTTTTTGCTAGAAGAAATTCTAGTTAACTGTCCAAATTGAAATATTGATCAAAAACTATATTTGAACTCTATTCTTTGCCAATGGCTAACTGGTTCAAGAAGAGGTAGCAAAACTGCGGGAAGGAGGGCAGCCCTTTATTTATTTATTTTTTTACATAATCTTCAGTTATGCAGTAGGATTCCTTCTTTGTCCCCAGGGGTCTTCACTTCAGGGCTTAGCAAACAGCATGTGTGTGCTCTCACACATATAGAATAAGAATGTTTTCTACAGACAGCGACTATAACCAATCTCATCAGCTACTAGAACGAAATACTAACTATAAAATACAATACGTGAAAATGGGAGATAAGTAGGAAGCTGAGTGAAATATTAGAGATTTTTTGGAACTACTAACTATAAACTGGGTATGAATTTTGTTCTATCTCTATTCAGTGTGCTGTTGTTGAATTAAATATGTATTCCTATGTAATTATACTGAGAAGAAATAATTTATTTTTGAGTAGTCCATGAGAAATTCCTATTTTTATTATTTTGCAACTTAAGAGAAATTTATGAAAACTTAAGAGAATTAAGTAATATCACAAAGCTAAGCAGAAATAAACAAATGCAAGATTTGGCATGATGCCATAGCATAAGATCTCTAAAAGAGCTCAAAGGGAAGGGCTTCTCGCTTTTACTCTAACAGTACTGTTTTAAACTACTTCAAATCATTATAATTCTGTAGTCATATACATATTTTTTTCTGTTTTTTTTGTAACAAAATCCTTCCCTTGAATGCAAGTGTTCTTTAAAATTGAATTATGCTTCCAGTGTGTGTAATGCCATCATTGGTCACATTTTTATCATCTGGAGGAAGAAAAATTAAAGGCATGTTGTGCCTGACTACTGCTAAGTTAACAACTAATAAGATTATATCAATGTCTGATTGTGAAGAGCATGCAGAAATCCCCTAATGGCAGGGAGGGGAAGGTAGAGGAAGGGACATCTTCTCTGCTGCTAGTGGTTCTCAATTTATTCTTGCACGGAGCTGATATTCCTTAAATTTTAACTCCTTCCCACAGTGCAGGCCATAGAGACTGGAGGGGGTTAGGTCGGGGAGCTTAATTGTGAGACATTCCCTGCACATAATTCACACACTTTGGCTCCATTTAATAAAGCAGTTGTAACTGCTGGCAGTGTTGATAGTACCCATGTATCCAGTAAATGAAACAGCAGCAGAAAACCACGCTAGCATATTTCAGACCATTATGACAATCTCTAAGGAAAGTCTGAATGCTCATCCTAGGTTCCTGTTAAATTTGTTCAGTTTGGCTTTGAATCCAGCACTGCATGTTAGCATACGAGATTCATGAGGAGTAGGGACCAGAACATCCAGTATTGCCTCATGCTGGCTGCTTGGCTGTTGACATCAGACTTGTTTTACTCTCCCATCAACTTTCATTGTTTGTCGGGTACAGACAGAGTCCTGTGGACAGACTGCATCTGTCTGGGAGAAAACAGTTTGCACTGTACTCCTTTCTGCCTTCATGTATTTCAGAATGTAATGCAAAGCCCTCTCTGGTTAGGAACCCATAACTGAGTGCCCAGTTTTCCAGTATAGTGATCTGGGAAGATACAGCTATTTATTTAGTAATCTCATTAATGTTTCTTTAATAGAGAAGATGCTAGGAGGCTCATCTCAAATCTCATTATGACAGAGCTGTGTAGCAGGGGCAAGAAGGGGGAGGAAAACAAATCTTCAGTGCTGCTAGTTGACATTTAAAAGATTTAGGGATTTTTTTAGCCATCTCTACTGCTGTTTTATTGTCAATTTTCTAAAATAAGTTACTAGTTAGGTTTCATTAGGTTAAAAATAAGCAGATGAACTCCCCTCACTCCTCTAGGAGGTCCCTAGTACAAATGTCAGTTCGGTCGGTGAGAATCTTTCCACTGACTTCAACGGGCTCAAGCCCTGCCCTAGCTAAGCTCAGCATGCTTGGTTTTTGTCCAACTTTATAGCAGATTGTTGTAAAGCCAATGTTATTTTGTAACTAGTTACCTGTCACAAGGCTAGAAGCACCAGCTGTAATTCTCACACTGCTTCTCTCCTCTGTGAACAACCTGACACTGCCTTTGTGTGGCACTGCCTTTGCTCGTGGTTAAAAAAACAGTCGGTTCCCAGGCAGATCCAGTTCTGGCACTTGTTAAGCAGCCCATCAGTACTGTCAAGATCATATAAAACTGGTTGTCTTGTCAGTGATGTCATATTTTATGACCTCTCCCAAAATGTTTTTCCCACATGGTCAAAAGAACCCCAAATACATAAGAATCAAGCTGACAGTCTAATTAAATTGTTTAAAAAGAGGCCGGTGAGTCAGTTAGGTAAAACAAATTTGCATTCTGATAAAAGAGCAATTGAAGGAGGAGGAAAGGCACTGCTGATCGATTAAATTTAAGTCTTAATTCCAGAGTTTTTCTCCTGTCCGTGAAATCAGGTTACTCATTTTAACCTAAAATCCCTACATGATTTTTCTCCAGACTGAAGCTAGTGTTTCACTGTTCTTTATACACACTCCTTCTCCCCGACACATATTTGACATTTACAACTCTACAGGTTTAGAAGTGACTTTTACTCCAAGTAATAGCAAAGAGATCAGTTTCTCTATATAATTATTCAGAATGTGGACAAGATAATTTTTTCCACTGATCTGTCTTAACTACATTTGTTTTATTATGTGCAGAGAGGGATTAATGTTCTCTCAGAGTTCATTGCCATTAAGAAAACAGATAGTACCTAGTAAACTGTAATATCTTGAGCTGGGACCGACCAGCTGTAAAAAATTGTCTTTCATTGTTGCTATTCTTATTAGTAAATGAAAATAACTCTCTTTACATGCTATTTGAAATGCTGCTGTTTTAATGCTGTTAAGCTTCATTTTATATTTTTTTTCTTGAGTATATTTGGATTGATGGATTTACAAAAATTGAATGTCATTTAAAAAGCAGTTTATAACTATATTTGTAACCTTCAGACAGAATAGCAGGTATTTGTGGAACAAAGCCTACCACTTTAAATAAATAATCTGGGGAAAGAGAAGGGGATTTTATCTAGAAGGTTCCTGTTACTCTGTTTCCTCTCCCATTCCCACCCATAAAGCAAGGAGAAGAGATGGACTAATATGATATTGTTTTGTTGACAGGACTTGACAGGAGCTGAATTATATACTCAGCCAGCTGATCTTCTGCATCCAGTAATTTATGCCACTGCCATGGTTTTGCTCATGTGCCTGTTGATGATCATAGTCAGCTACATATACCACCACAGGTATGAGTCAGAGTTGCAGCAGCCTTACCTGATGCAGACATTAAGTTACAGATTCATAGTGCTTAGGGCTACCATTTTTCCCTGAGGGGAAGGGGCTATTGCAATCTGCATCCATAATCTGCCAGCAGAGTTAAGTAATTAGGGCTTTCATCTGTTCTTGACTGATTTTTTTTTTCTTAGAAGAATACTTCTATATTTAATTCTTCTCCATGACAAAGGGCCTCCCTTTCAAAAATAACGGTAAAATTGAACACAGTGTTCAGTCTTTTAAATCTCTGTTGATGTCAGTGAAAACCAGAAACCAAAGTCTTTGAATCAGACAAATAGCAGTATAATGTTAGCTAATAGGAGGGTGGTTTAATTTCTGGAGATGAAGAACAAAGATTGTTTGATTACAAAGTAGAGGTAGTCAAACAATCATTAACAGTAATTATATCTTACTTAACATGCGTGTCTCTCACTTTTGAAAGACAGTAAAGCAGCTGTGTTTTATTTTGTTTTTTATTTATTTTTTAACAGTTTGATCAGGATCAGTGTAAAAAGCTGGCACATGCTAGTTAACCTGAGCTTTCATATCTTCCTGACATGTGTGATGTTTATTGGAGGCTCTGTAGTTCTTAACTCTAATTTCATTTGGCAAGCTAAAATTTTGTGTATACATTGAAGATCTGTAGTTCTTAACTCTAATTTCATTTGGCAAGCTAAAATTTTGTGTATACATTGAAGATCTGTAGTTCTTAACTCTAATTTCATTTGGCAAGCTAAGATTTTGTGTATACATTGAAGATCCGTAGTTCTGAGCTTTTTATGTAATGTACCCTTGAATATTGTGGAACTATGTTTAAATTCACTTGAAAGTAGTAGTTCTTCATCCCTGAATATCTATATATCCCCTTCTCCTTCCCCCCTGCCTCTTTTTTGTTTAAATCCTTGGAGGTTTTTATGCGTTTTCGTCTATGAAAATGGTTCTTTATTTGAAAACTGCAAAGATGCTTGGAGTTTAACAGATGTTTTTTCCCCACAAAAAAATGCTATCACCAGATAATGTTTCAGGTGATAGTTTTATTTTTGAGACCAACTTAGTATGAAATTGTTTTAAGAAATTATCTGTGGCACTGAAGACCATGTGAAAACTAATTCTATGAGTATAAAGACACAATATATATTTTTTTACTCATTCAGTATAACTTACAGGGAAGAAGGAAGAAGTTTTTCAAAAGTTTCTCTAAGCCAAAATCACTGGCTTTATTTGACTTCTGTTTTATAACAATCTGGTCTTACAGGATTGGGTTGTACTTCTGTTCACAAAATAATGCTATTTGCATAAGAGACAGACTTTGAATTAGTGTTAGGGCTGTTAAAGTACCCAAATATGGTGGGGTTTGGTGCTATGTTGAAATCGCTAGTGAGCCTTGTTGGCAGTTTATAGTTTGGCTCATAGTATGTAGTTTTGTCAGGATATTCTTAATTTACAATTCCTTCACTTTTAGATTTAAACATTGATCTGTAGCATAAGACATTTTAAAGCTAAAATCTGTTTTTCTTAAACTGCATGATTGGTCTGTAATCTTAACAATCTTGAATTGCACAACTAGAGTCTTCTGAGTTGCTATATTTTCCTTCCGCCAGTAGCACCTATAGCATCTTTCTTTTCAGAAACTCCAGACCTTTGGAAATTTACTTGTTTATGCAAGTCATTTGTTTTATGATTACATTTGTACCTTGGCAAAATGGAAGTGCTTTTTCTGTTTGTTTGTTTTTATTTTTAGGTAGGGATAATTCTTCATTATTCTACTCTTGCCACAGTACTGTGGCTGGGTGTGACCTCTCGTAATATTTACAAGCAAGTAACTAAAAAGGCAAAAAGATGTCAAGATCCTGATGAGCCACCTCCTCCACCCAGACCAATGCTCAGGTGAGTGTCTTCCTGTACCTCTTTTGTTTCCCAGGTCACTATGCCCATGTTTTCAGTGCTGTTCAGTAGGAGCTCCTTTTCATACATCGATTTCTTTCAAGTTCATAAAGCCCATCTTGATGTTTTTAAATCCTCGGCATGATGTTAATGAGGATGAGTTAAAAGATGGTTGGTCGTGGCATATTACTGTTATAATGCTGTATTCCTGGTTTATAAGTTAAGAAATGGGTAGTGTTTCAATGTCATCACTGGGGCTTTGATTAGGATTATAGATAGCAATACGTCCCATTAAATTATGATAGAGGAAACAATGTGGAGAACTGCTTGAACAGAAAAGTAACAAGCACTGAAACAAAAGTTTAATAGATCTTTCAAAAGACTTTTTAAAATTAACTGGAAGAATACCAGGCGTCATCAAAAGGGAAGTATTTCTGGTAGAGCATTTCTCATAGAATTTGTTTTTAAAATTACTGACATGAGGGCAAGTAATTATATGTGAATTTCCATCTCTATGTGAAATAGTTTAAATGGTAAACCTTAGCAGATTTTGTTCGTACATCCTGCTTCAGGTAGTAATTAAAACCCGCCAAGCTGGAATTCTCCACAAGGTGGCAGAAGTTGATTAGCTTTGATTAGTGATACAGGCAAACATTTTAAAAAAATTGTTTCTGAAGTGCAGACAGAAAATCAGAAATGCTTTTCTTAATGTTATAGATGAAATTTTGTAGCAATATGAGCAAGACTGCAGAAGCATTTAAAGGGTTATAAGGTTAATACTTAACCAGTTAAGTACCGCTTTACTGCTCTTATTTCAGTTTAAGAGAATGTAAATCTGTTCAGTATAGGATATCATGTCCATTCCCATTTGTGTACTGAGTAGTTTTTTCAATATCTGTTTTGATTGCTCCACTTCTCAGCCCCCTTGGTGCTTCCATGCGTCTACCATTTCAGATCTGAGCAGCTCATTTGTGCAAATGACAGTGGCTCCAAGAAGAAGTAAAAGGATGGAAAAAGTATTTATTTCCTAAAAATATTCTTTCAGTGTCCAAATTTTGACTGAAGAGGTTCCTGATCTGTAAGATGTGCGCTACTTTTATACATAACAGCCTTGCATATTTTTCTTCTTTAATTGCCTTATAAACGTATACTTAAAACAAGAAACTTTTATCTACTATGGCCATGGTAAAGTAGTTCAAGGCAGAAGTTTATTACTTTGAAACTTGTCACCTGATTTTGAGGTTCCTGATTTCTTGAATAGAAAGAAATAAAAACCAAGTCATTATTTGCTTCCATGCTGTCTATATATTTCTCCCCACACCTGATAGTCCTTTTCAGACTTAAAAAGGAAGGGATCTTTTGAAAAACACAAAATTAAACTGATAGATCAATGTAGATATCCTCACCTGCTAAATCATGCTTCCTTTCTCTTCAGCACAGATGAGCTTTATTCTTTATTTTGAAAAATTCACTGTATATAAGAAAATATTTCAATCACAGTCTCCTTTCTGTGTGTTTAGGGGGCTTACAGGTGATGAGCAAGACAGAAAATGACGGAGACTGAAAATTGATTTAGTTTTCCACAGTAAGGCCCTGTGGGAGAAGGGGGGAGACTTGATGTGGCTCACACCAGCCAGTGCTGAGGAGAAACTGCAACACTGGCAGTGGATGGGGTTTCTTTACTGTCAGGAACTTTATACCAAGTGTATTGCATTGATGTGCCAGGCAAGAGGGTGTGAAAATAACTCAAGTCCCTAAATGTCAGTCACAGGAATGGAGCGGAGCTTCTTAGTCAGGCAGAAATAGAGTTTTGTTCAGCCTTCAAACAAGACTGAGGAAGCAATTTCAGAATTTTATACATAAAAGCAGAGAACTGCTTTTAAAAGAGCCCTACTGAAGATCCTAATCATAGAATGTGTCATGTGAAGCAAAACAGTGTAACACAGGTCCTGGCTGAGCAGACCACTTCAAAACACAAAATTTCATTATTAAAATTATCTTTTTTTTCTGTCACTATCTTAAGATCTCTTGTGTCATTTGAATCTGTTCTCTCGCACACACGCTCTCTCACTACATGAAAAGAGAAAGATTTTAACTTTTTTTGTTAAAAATTTGAAAGGCTGATTTGTACATCTTCCTTCAGTAAAGGAGACTGAACTATGGCTGCGAATTGTTTTGCTTCCTCCCCCCATAATATAGCCAGCTTACCTAGCTGATCAAGTTTGAATAGTGTTGTATCTTAGAGTCATGATTTAGCAACGTGTGGTGGAAGGTATGTGGAGTGAGAGCTCTGTTTAAAGGAACTCTGTCATCTGACCTGCACCTCATAGCTGCATGACTAGGTGGAATAAACTAGTGAGAGAATTTGATCTTTGTAGGATTCAGCAACTAGGTAAGATTTTGTGTACCTACACTTACAAGAAGTATTTGAGCTGTTTTACACTGCTGTTTTGTGTCTCAGCTGACACAACACTAATTTCTGAAATGACATGGAAGGGTTCAGGACTGTAGGAATAGATGTGTCTCATAAGTTGTTGGCAAAGTAAACTGCTCATCACCAGTAGTTTAGCTGAGCGTGCTCATCTGAATTCAGACTGATGTAACGTAAGATGGAGAACAGAGTGCTGTCGATTTAAATGTTTGTCAGTAATTATTGATCTGCTACTAACAAATTCAACAGGAGTTCACAGAAATTAGAATGAAAGGTTAGATCCTCTACCAATATATGCCCTGCCCTTGTCCCTGTGAGGGCAGGAACACCACTGCAGGGAGGCAGGATATAAATGCACTGCCAGATTCATGTCCATGGAAAATAGCAAGAGGTGTGGTAAAACATCTGTGCTCTGAGACCAGTTAATCTGCAGAAGCAAGTACCATCCCATGTATTTTCCTACTAAGCTTCCATAGTTCCTTCCAGTAGTTTTTAACTTTGGACTAATGGCTTTTCTTCTTTCTACCAGTTGTTTGCAACTTGCCTGTTTTGTTCCTTGCAGGGAGGTGAGCAGTTGTGAGAGGATGCTGGGTTACATCTAGGGGGTGGGGGGAAAAAGCTATAGCAGGGAAGCTTTGGAAAAATTGGTTTCACTGGAGCCCAAACCTGCTTCAGCCACTTTCTTGAAGAACTTCCATAGCTCTAGGGTCCTGGAAACCTCTCCTTTCTCTCATGGTGACTGGAGAAAATCTATTTCTGCTAAGTAGCCACTAACGCCCTGGCCTTGCTTTTTAGGTTCTACCTCATCGGTGGAGGAATCCCCATAATAGTGTGTGGAATAACAGCAGCAGCAAACATCCGAAACTATGGCAGCAGACCCAATGCACCATAGTAAGTACTGTATAACTCATGATTTTCTAGTTTTAGTCTTTATGGTTTCATCAGTTGCAGTTGTGGGGTGAGGAGTTAAATTGTGATTCTTCTGGATAACTTATTAATTCAGCCAAGATCATTTCAAAGTGCATTACAAACCGATGAAGCATAAGGGGCTTGTAAGACGACATGCATTCTGACTTTTTTTCTTCCCTTCTACCCCTTCCAGTTGCTGGATGACATGGGAGCCTAGCTTAGGAGCGTTTTATGGACCAGCGAGCTTTATAATTTTCATAAATTGCATGTATTTTCTTAGCATATTCATACAACTGAAACGACATCCAGAGCGCAAGTATGAACTTAAGGAAGCAGTGGAGGAGCAGCAGCGTCTGGCCACCAATGAACACGGGGAGCTGGCTCACCAAGATTCGCTGTCAGTGTCACTAGTCTCCACATCTGCTTTGGAGAATGAACACAGCTTTCAAGCCCAGCTTCTGGGCGTGGGCCTGACCTTGCTTCTGTATGTTGCTCTGTGGATCTTTGGAGCCTTGTCCGTTTCCCTGTATTATCCCATGGACCTGATTTTTAGCTGTTTTTTTGGGGCAACATGTTTAAGCCTTAGTGCCTTTCTTATGGTGCACCACTGCATTAATAGGGAAGATGTCAGACACGCTTGGATAACAACTTGCTGCCCTGGAAGGAGCACGTACTCAGTACAGGTAAATGTTCAGCCCTCCAGTGCCAGTGGAACCAACGGAGAGGCCCCCAAGTGCACCAACAGTAGTGCAGAATCTTCTTGCACAAACAAAAGTGCATCAAGCCTAAAAAATTCTTCTCAAGGCTGTAAACTAACTAATATACAAGCTGCAGCAGCTCAGTGCCACCCCACCTCTCTGCCGTTGAACACAGGTCCTCAGCTCGATAACAGTCTCACTGAGCATTCAGTGGACAACGACATCAAAATGCACGTGGCCCCGCTAGAGGTGCAGTTCCGAACAAACGGGCACCCAAGTCGGCATCATAAGAACAGGAGCAAAGGACACCGTGCTAGCAGGCTGGCAGTGCTGCGGGAATACGCCTACGACGTGCCCACGAGCGTGGAGGGGAGCGTGCAGAACGGCCTGCCCAAGAGCCGCCCGGGCAGCGGCGATGGGCACGCCAGGAGCCGCCGGGCCTACCTGGCCTACAGAGAGCGCCAGTACAGCCAGGCCCAGCAGGACAGCAGCGATGCTTGCAGCACGCTGCCAAAAAGTGGCAGAAATACAGAGAAAACCCTCGCTGCCAACAACAAAAAGGAGATTCTGAGGAAGCCAATAGTGGTTGAACTTGAAAACCAGCAAAAATCTTACGGCTTAAATTTAGCCGTTCAGAACGGACCGCTTAAAAGCAGTGGACAGGATGGACCTTTGCTCACTGCAGACAGTACTGGTAATATTAGAACTGGGTTATGGAAACATGAAACTACTGTGTAGGATTATAGTTACATGACAAATCCACGTGAACTGTGATGACACATTCCTGAAAGCTATTAACACTTTTAAAGACTGTTTACAAACTCCAGGTACTTAATGCAGGGAGGGAACAAAGATACCTACCGTTCAAAAGATTGTATATGTTTTATCTTTGCTGTTCTTACAGAGATGAACTTTTGGTATTTTGTGAAGTTTTTTTCTGAAGCATCAGACGTTTTGTGTGATGCAGAACGTAACTTTGTACACCATTATTTTTTACCTGTAGCCCTGCAGATGTGTCCACAACACATTTCAAATTTGTATTTAAATGTATAATAAATAGTACTTTCCTCAGCAACCCAATGTTGTGCTTTTTTTCTTTCAATTAAAGATTACTTCACTTAATATTATCTTGATTTTACTACTTCAGTGTCTGAAAAATGTGATAATTTTAGTTGCTAGAGAGAAAATATTTGGTTTAAAATGGACAGTGGTGAATAGCTCAACCCTAGAAGTTGACTGAAGTAAGGTTATCTTTTAAACTTTTTTTAGATTACAGGCAACTCAGTTAATCCAAAAATACTAGTTTTATAGCTGCTACATAATTATTATTTTCAGGGTCTGTGGTTTATTTTAAAGCATTCTTAGAGTTTAGTTTCCTTGACCTGGTAATGCTTGTGAGAAGCACTTTATTTTGCTTTAGTTTGCTTTAATTATTTGTACTGAGAAGTTTAAGAATGTTCACTGGCAATAGGATCATTTTGAGACTAAATCTTACAAAATCATACAGCCTCTCTGTTCAAAAAATGTTTTATTTTCAATAGAAGGGTTATATTAATAAGGCTTTTAAATAGAAAAAGAAATAGCTAAAATGCACAATCTTTTACAATGATGTAAAGTCAAAATTTATAGAATCACATCATAGTTAAATTTACAATATAACTAACTTGACATTACAGTGTAATTCAATTTACATTAATCGCATTACTGCAATGTAATTACAGAATTTGATCGATGTAAAAATATTTGATGTAAAGTACAATTACAGAAGTATCTTTGCAATCCTATGTATAGGGTTTTTTCATATTTAAATTGGCATGTAACTATAAAACAGCATATAAGCGTGAATGGTATTTTGGGTACCCTATGAGTGTTGCTGCTGCAACAAGCTTGAGGCTGTCATTGCAGAATAATGTTTGTGACTTAATCTGCTCTGTTAACAGATGCTCATCTTTTAAGTTTAAGCAAAAATTTTATTGCGTTGGCTTGGTTATCTAATTTATTACTGTCAGGAATGTAACATTAAGAATATTCTTCTGGATACACTGCACCGGTTTCACTTGTTACACGTCAGTAATTTATAGCAGGAGCACTTATAGGGGGTTGCTGATTCTTGCTTGCCAGGTTTCCAGCATCTGCTCCCAGAGGCTTTGGTAGGCTGGGCTGTTCTCCACGTGCATTGCAAAGCTCTGTTCCCAGGTAAGAACGTGCTAAAGCGTGGGTAGTTTTGTGCATCTCATGTGTTACTAGGATGTGGGTGCTTTTTTT
>NW_010582118.1:0-27075 GCF_000705375.1 Tinamus guttatus
AGCTAACTAGTTACAAAAGCAATGGATGTGTGATTTTTTTCCTCTGTGTGCATATAATGTGTGTTAAACACACAGTCTCAAATAGATCATCTACAACCAAGAAAAAAATGTATCAATCCCATTTTAAGCATAGTAAGTTTTATAATCAGCAGATTTTACTTTCAGTCAAAAAAAAAAAAAACAGACATTCACCTTAAGTGCTCAAGTTCTTTGCTTCTTCACCTACCAGTAAGCATGAGAAAAATGAGCAAAACTTGTGAAGGAAGATTGAAAACACTTGCTTTGCACTTACACTTCACTAAAATATTAAAAATATATTCATTTTTATTCTACACAAGGTTCAGTGAAAGTTTATCCAGCTATTTTACTTTCAAAAAAAAGGTCTCCATGACTCATCTTCAGAAAATCTTTCATTTAGATAATATCTTTCTCTTTTACAAACAATTCTCTAAGAGAAAGGCAAAAAAATAAAACTAAAAGAAAAAAATCTTTAATTCTTGGGAAACACAAATAAAGCTTCCACTGTCTGATTAAAATCTTTGATAGCAGTACAACAAAATATGCATTACACCTTAAAATTATCTTCTACTTTTGTAAGGTACCTCATAAGTAGTTCCATAGTGGCACGTATACTGGCATTGTCTGTTAGTCTCTGCATCTTGTTCAACGTTAGTGTAAAAAATTACTCCATCTCCAGAACAAGATACAATCTGTTTGTCATTGGTGCATGGCAAGAATTTTGCACTAAAAATATTTGCCCTGTGTCCTGAGCGAATGGTTGTTAAAACCTAGAAAGAAAGCAAGAAAGGCTTTATCAGATTAATATTTTCAAAACGAAAAAAGGGAAAATAATAATGACTCCAGTACTATACAGCTTCAGTTAAACATGGATTGCCTACAATATATAGTTCAATATTAACAAAGAAGATATTCTTAGAAGAAATTTGCTATATAGAAAAAGTGGCTCCACAACAGACATTCACTTGGCCACTTTCCCAACGTGGTCTGCAAAATGAAAGAACTAGAACGCAACAGCTTAAAGAATTTGTTTTATTTTCAAAGAGGTCAGTTACATATCATGTCAGGATTCTCAAAATAAAACATTAGTCCAGAAATCAGCATGCCCACAAGGACAGATTTAAAATATTGGGAACACTTAGGTCAAGGAGAATAAGACATTCTAAACCAATACAGCTTTATAAACTTTTAAAAATTGTTTATAATGATTGATTGATTGATTTTAAGGGTGGCAGCGCTTAATATAAATTCACTTTAAAGAGAACTGAAATTTTTAAGAAAAGATAATTTGAAGCTAGAAAAAAAATAAACAAAAAATGAAGAGCATTATTACTGAGCAGTAAACTAACAGTTCAATTAATCTTTTAACAATAAATTTTAAATGATCAGTGTCATCTACCTAAAAGCAAAGCACAGCAGCATGTATTATTTTACCATCACAGTTGGTTTTATATACTTTATGCTGACTTTCTATATTTCCTAATACATTTTTGATTAGGCTATTAAAACCGAAAAACCTCTCTGTGCTTTCCCATGTGGTGGTGAACATCACAGACTTACCTTATTTATCACATCTGTGGCAGTTAAAGCAAACTGCATTTCCACACAGTATTACATGAAAAAGATACTTACCAAGTTGTTTATATAATGAAAATAAATTCTGAATTCCCACTCAATTAACATAATGAAAGAAAACATTATATAAATGAGGTTGCTCTCTCAAAGTAGCGGGTTTCTATTATTTTACAAGTGCTATTTTGCACAATTTAATCAATTCACAAAAAATTAACAGTGTATCTGCATATTCTGAAAGATGTACGGAGATCAGTATTTTTCTTAAAAAAAAACTACTGACTTCATTGCAATATATCTGCCTCTTTATTCAGCTTGGTTCAGGTTTCTCCATTTTACCAAAAATCCTTAAAACTCAGATATGCAAAAGAAACAAAAGACACACACTAGCAGAAAAGTAACTAATTTACTCAGAGGTTGCCATTCCCAAGGTTCCTTAGCTCAGGTGGTAATTAATAACTAAAATAAAAGATGGGATTGACAGATGACATGACTTTATGGGTGTTAAAGACATATTTCCTGACACCAAAAGAATCTCCTGTTCACCCTCCCCCTAAAAAATCTAAACAATGTTGGGCTTTTCTACCATTCTAAGATTCTCCTTCCCTGTTCAGTCACTCATCCCTGTTACTGAACACACTCATGTAGCCTTTCTTCACTTTGCTCTGCTGCATGGGGTCTCTCTATCATCAAGTTACAGAGGCTTCCTGCTTTCCGTTTTTTCTTTCTCACTAACTCCAAGCTAAGTTGCTTGCTTTTGATGCAAGCTAATTTATTATAACTTCCTGCTTCTGTTTTCCCCATTTGGGGCTCTCAGTTCAGATGTGAGATCTGCATTTCTTCGACAGTCCTCAAACTTGGAAATATTCAGAATTTTCTTCCCCTCCACTGTAAACTTAAACAGCACTCAGCAATACACACAGACACACATTACCAGAAGAAGAAATAATTTTGTTACGTAGACCTAACCCTGACTGGCCTATCCCTCTATTTCCTGCTATGTTGTATGGTATTGCAACAGAAACTATTGCATAGAAGTACTACAGTATAAATGTGCTCCTGACTGGCCTATCCGTCTATTTCCTGCTATGGTATGGTGGTATGGTATTGCAACAGAAACTATCGCATAGAAGTACTACAGTATAAATGTGCAAGATTTTCCACATCCTTCATTTGCACTGCATGTCCTTTGCCACCCTACTTGTTTCCTTCTCTAAGGCACCACAGTAAGAGAGGCACTGCCTGTGCCTAGTCAAGAAATAAAGCTAATCCCAAGAGCCTATCATTGGATGTCACAGAGGAACATAAAAAAGAAAAATCACTACCAACATACCACAAGCGTCAAATACTTAATGACCAAGTTAAAACTGAAGGAGGAGAGAGAAAGAATTCCAAACATTTTTCAAAGTAGTTGACCAGCTGTAGTACTTCAAATTAGCTTTTCTTGAGTTTTGCATTACACGGAAAATCAATTGGAGAGGCAACAAATTTGAGATTTCAAGTTCCACCTCTTAAAGCATAAACTAAATATTTGGGACAGGATTTCTAATTCCTCTAACAATAACATAAACTTGCATACAAGCTCCATAACAATACGCACTTTATTCCAAAAAGGCATATACAAGATCAGCGCACGTTTTGGGAAATCCAAATAAAGAAGCTTTATATTAAAGAGAGAAGTCATCAACAGCAATTTTAAAAGAATACTAAATGCTAAAACCTGTAAAAGGAAGTGGTCTTACAACACTGAAATAAAAACAAGTCAAATATCAGTATGTAACTAGGTCTTTCTGGACATAGTTAACTTAAAGGGCTCACTCAAGCTATTTAGCACTAATTCTATTATAACCAGCTTTTCTAAGCATTTTCTTTGAAGAGGTCAAAATCCTTGGCTGGGACAAACCCAAACCTTGAAACAAACCCAAAGGAAACTTGTCCTATGGTGAAAAGTAGCAATCCTTATTCCAGAAAAACAAAAAACATACATTTCACTCCCCCAAGCATACCCTAAAGCCTCTCCAACTCTCTCACATCAGCAGAGCCCTTTCCCTCTCAGAAGGCCAACTGGGCTAAGGATTCAAAATCTTTAGTGTAGCTACTCATGAAAATCCTTTGGTCACACTGGCCACTATGTGGAAGAGAACAGTGAAATGAAGTTCGGAAGGAGCTCCCCATCAGAAAAACTATTCTTAGCTATCCCAAAGCATAGAGTGTTTATTTGTTGCATTAATCTCATCATGAATTTTAGAAATCACAGTAACACAATTCTCGGATACATAAGCAACAAAAATATAATCTATTGAAACCTATTGAAACCACATAAATATACTTAGAAAAAAAAGAGACAAATACATGGTAGTACTTAACAGCTGCCTCTATACATACCTCACAAACTAGAGTTACATAAATCTCAAGTAAATAAAGAATTAAACAAGTTTAGATACTTCCTATTAAACAGGATGTTTTACTAATACAGAACGTTATGTTAACTGCTGAAATCTATTTTAGCTCTAGCCAGGCTTGCTCATAACACGAAATGTGGTGATGAAAATATCAGCAAAGGAAAGAGAATTACAGCAGTTCTGGTACCAATATCAGTTTGTTCTCTTTTTCTTTTGTTACTCAAATCAGAGAAAATAAGCTAACACAATTTTGAATAACAGACATGAAAACAAAAACAAACAAACAAAAATCTCATATTTCATTAACAACACACGCTACTGAGTCTTCTTGCACCTAAGCACCCACTGTTATATAACTACATTTGCACATGTTTAAGTATCTATCTGCTCTTCTGTTACTAAAATGCAGAATACAAAAATAACTCATCTGACTTTTGAAAAATACCACATCCCCTAGATTCTTACTTAACTGCAGCAATAGTAAACAAGGAAGAAAATCCCAAACTCTTCACCTAGAAGCATGAAGTTTAAGTGAGCACTTCTACTAAAATATTATTATAATTGTACAATGAATAAATACTTGCACCAAAATTATTTTATACTGATATGTTAAAATAAATCATGTCCAGTAAGTAGTATCAAACACATTTAACTTTACAATTTCTTTAAAAATTTATGAGTCTCTCCAACAATATTCACTTTGAAATATTGCCCTCCTCCACTCCTCAATTGCTTGGATACCTCTTCTTCCTCAGGTGAACCAACAGTCCAACAGAAACCCCAGCCTGATAAAACTGATCAGAGCTTTATCAGAGTAGAACCAGTAATAGAAAGGAACTGATACTGCTTGGAGGCTGTAGATCATTTGAAGAAGTGGGGAAAAAAAGACTTACTGACCAGCACAGGCTACACCCCAGATTGCTATTACTCTCCCATCTCCACTCTTCATGCAAAGCAAGTATTTCTGTCTCTGTAGCTATTCAAACTCCTACACAACAGCAAACACACATTTTGGAACCCCCTTCTGTATTTTAATTTTCTGCACCTCTTAACAGTTTAGTCTTAGTGTGGAAGAGGAGACTTGGAACATCAGTGCATAGGATTCCCAGAACTGAAGGACATAGTTCAGAGTGCGTCTTCTAACAAACTATCAGCAGCTTTTTAAAGAGCAAACACTAGAAATTCTGCTACTACCTGACAGTTGCTAGCTGACAATACCTCAAGTCCTTTTGCTGCAACATAATTAGTCCAGTTTAGTGCAAAAAATAGAAGAGATGTCTACAACACATTTCTCCACAAACCTGCTTCCCCTATTTTAGTACAAACTCTTCTCCATCCACATACGTGCATTCACAAGGCAGAGTCATTTTAAATAATAAGGTATTTTAATTCAGATTGACACTTTGTTTCAATTTTACACATAAAAAACCCTCAAAATTACACTATGTAAAAGACAGCACAATATTTTAAAGTTAAAATGAAACAGAAGGTAATTCATCACAAGATTTCACAAGAATTACTGAAACCTGTTACTCATTCAGATATTAATCTGTTGTGACACTTTGTTGCTTTTGTGACAGACCACCTCCCATAAAACAGGGTAATACCTACTCCTACTCACAAGGGATAATAATACTAACATTTTATTCCCTTCTGTAGAATACTACAAGGTGCCTGATACTATCTTTGTCACATAACAGTCGCTTTTGAAAAATAAAAACAAGTCTTATTTGAAACTCGCTGAATATCCAGAAACAAACTTACCTTTCTGCTATAAGGATTAGTAATTACCAGGTTGGTATCATCTGAACCAGATAAAATATATTCTCCTGTATCATTCCAGCAAATTGTGTTCACCTGTGTGAATTAACAGAAATTAGAGTTAAACAATTTCATTTTTTTCTAAATTTATAGAATATTAAAATATCAATACAGTATATTTATTGAACACACACAAAAAAGAATTAACAAATTCATTAAAATCATTTCTAGGAACCTAGTACAAAAGAAAGTGTTTTTAAAACAAATTGATAGAATAATCACCTATTTCACCCATGGTCCTCCATTTGCATCTCAATTGCTCCCTTTGCTCCTGAAGATGATGCAAGAAGAGTCCATCAGACAAACTAAGCTTTTCAACAAAAGCCTCAGCGCCCAGAATTTTACATACTTGGGTGCTTTTATGTCCCCAATATACTCTGCAAATTTCTCTGAATTTTAATTGGAAGGCATCACAGCGCTCTCATTATTCTATTTTCAGGTTATCCAAATTCTGAACATCCACTGCTTCATACACTTTTCAATAACCACCCATTCCCAAGGATCTTGTGGAAGCCTTCCCACTTGTGAAGAGTACTGTTAGCTTTGTTATAACCTCTTAGCTCCAATCAATCCCCACACTGGACAAATGCTCATCTCTTGAGTTCAGTATGACTATCTTCAGAATCCAAAAGAATGCCACCAGAGGCGTGGACAGGATATCACACACTGCCCTTCTGTTTCCTCAACAGCCTGTACTTGCCACTGTCAGAGCCAAGTCACCAGGCCTAACAGAGCCTTGCTATGATCCACTATGGCTGCCCTTGTGACTTGATAACCCCGACTGTTAATCACCAAGAACGGTGCATTCAACTTTGCTCCCAGATCCAGGTAACACTGAACTAACCTGACAACTACGGTAGCTAAAAAATGTAGTCAAGCACAACAGAGTATTTCAGGTAGTGAAAACACAAAAGTCAAGGAAATTAATTTGCATTTACGTTTCCTTTTAGGCAGAGAAACACTATGATTGCTTTAAAGCAACAAAAATGCTAGTAACAAGATACAAGACTAGAAACAAGAACAAATCGCACATACACACAACACTCCCCTCCCACGAAACACACAGACTACACAAAGGAAGACACAAAAAAAGAAAATGGGAAGGAAAAGAGCTAGCACAAAAATGAAACAAAATGGAGGATGTCCAGAAAATCTAAAGGACAGGAATGCAGACAGACAATATGGAAAGGCGAAATGGGGAAGCACAATGATAATCTCCACTAAAGATTATCTCCAGAGGCTCCCTCCAACCTCAACCATTCCGTATGTGATTCTGTGATATATCATTCTCCTTTTAAATTCCGATTTCATTGCTCCAGCTTCCCCAGTGTTGACCAGTTATAACTTACTTTGTATGGGCAGAATTTGTCCCAGAAAAAAAAAAAATGAAGATGATGTAACCAAACGTATGTTAGAAGTCTCCAACTAAACAGGTTTAATCCTTGCCAGATCACCTTCTAAATATTATTCTTTTAATGGAGTATCAAAGTCTTACAGTGGAATAAGCTTGATTTTATTTTTCCAGATAAAATTGTTTTTCCAGTAAGCGATCACTTAAACTATATTTCAGTGTTCAGGGGAACATAAAGAGCAACAGTGTATAATGCAAATAAACAGACATATGGATCACTAGGGACAAATGCTCCATCCTCGTGCCCTATTCCCAGGTAACAGATTCACTATTAAAATTTACTCTAAAACGAAGACCAGCTAGAAAAATTGGTTTGTATTTCAAGCCCACAGATAAAAAACACATACACACTACCTAGCTTCCCAGCCATCACTGCAACGCTCAGCTAAAAGCCTCATGTAACAGAAAGGATATACTGATCAGAGCTGACACAGGATTACCAAAAAGATGAAAACATTCAAAGGCCCTGCAGTGAAGTTTTTCTAAGTATTTTACTTCAGTTGTTTTTTTTTGTTTGTTTAGGGGTTTTTCTAGGGGGGAGGGGGTTTGTTTGTTTTATTCTGTTTTGCTGCTATTGCTCCACTGGCTTTGAAAGGAAGCAGCAGGTATTAATTGAATACCTGCTGCATGGACTAATTGAATAGTCAAAACATATTTACTATCTCTGTCTTCTTCTAAAAGAAAATTCAGGAAGCAGTACAGTCAATCCTTAAAAGACTGAAAAAGCAGGACCATCATTCCCATGCAACATAACAGTAGAATTAACTTTTTGTAAACCAGATAGATTGGCAGCATACAAGGGACAGGGTTAAAAAAAAAAAAAAAAAGGGAACAAAAAATACTCAGAACAGTCAGAATATCAGAAAGATCCCCAAATAAGGAACGGGGTGAAAAAATCAATTACTTTTATTATTATTATTAGGAAGAAAATATAAGAATTGCATGTTCTAGCAAAATGCTAAACATACTTTCTATGCTAATTTAAGCGTAGCTTTGACGACTATCTAAAAATGACTTGCTTCCAAGCGCTATCCTGAGGGAGAAATATGCCACACAGGACACTGAGTGTCTATAAACAGAAATGGAAAATTATCCCACCAAGTGGTCCTCTTTAATTTAAAAATGTACTATTTGCTTATGTCAAAGGATCCATCTACCTATATATAGCCTACATCTCTTCTACCTTTCTCATACAGTTTTCACAGCACCAGAACTGGAATAAAAAACAAATGATATTTTAATTCCAATTCAATATGCTCTAGAAATGCTTTTTCCTCCTTCCTTCCCTCCCCATTTCATTACTTCATACTGATCTAGAGATCCAAACTAATAATCTGTCAACGTGCCCTAGGCGACCCAGAGTGTGCAGGGGTTTGGTCTAGATGATCTCCAAAGGTCCCTTACAACCTTAATGATTCTATGATTCTGTGTTTTCCTCACTTCAAACAAAAAGCATTTTACCTAGTTTTAGACATCTACAGCTTGAGCAGAACAAAGGAGCCTGTGCCTTTACAAATAAGGGAGTTAATCCACCTTCTTTAGCAAGCAGGACTAGGGAATACAGGCACGGAGGTCGTGCTATAGGCATGCGACTGGGTGCAGCTGACTGCACCCTGGAGAAAAACAGGAGGGGGGCACAGCGTTCCTTGTCAACAAATGACCTCAGAACGAACCTTAGTAGAGTAGGTGCAAGTGTAACGAGCTAATGAATATTAACTTTTACACCCAAGGGAGGCATAAAGTTGCTTTAATTAGACATAGGATGTATGACCAGGGAGGGGGAACATATCAAGAAGCAACATATGTTAGGCGGGCCAAGAAGTCTGAAACTTCCGAGGACCTTGGCTGATGGGGAAAAGCAGAGGGCGTACCTTGGTCAGGAAATCAGGAAAAGGAGGCTGCGTCCTCCAGTAATTTGAGACACCCCACAGGGGTATGCTCTGAGGACTCTTCCTTTATTTGAACAAAGTTTTAAGACTCCTCTGTCTCCTTTGTGGACATTCATTTTTTGACAGTGAGATTTTCTGCACAAGCTGAAGTCCTGATCCTCCTAAGCTACATTTATAATTAATATGGGAAAACAGGAACTTCTACTAGGGTACATACCACTTAATTCTGAATCAGACAACATGAGTCTTGTTGAAAGTGGCAAAGTATACCCTAGAAGCAAGATGTTACAAGCAGACATCATCAACTAGATAGACATACTTAGTGACTTCCTATTATTGCTAGAAACTGTACTTTCAAATGAAGTTAAAAAACAAAGGCAAGAGATACAAGGAAGAATGGAATATTATATTACTTCAGAGAAAATGTAATGTAAATCCTGAGTTAAAAATACTCATATCCTCCCCAAAAAGATGCTATGGCAACATTAATGCTATGAAAACATTAATGCTACGAGTTGAAGTAAATTAAGAGAACTATCACTCTGTCCCAAGTTCAAAAAAAATTTTTTTAAATCTTAATGTGAGTATTGCACATACTCATATCTCCCACAAGGTGCATCTCCTGTGCCACACATAGATGTGCTAGGAAGGAAGTTAGACTTTAGTCTTTTTGCCTCAAGGGGAAAAAAAAAGTCTGCCTTAAGTATGTTAGCTGCAGTATGCAATAGCACAGTTGCTGTCCATAGTAAATACAAGTTCCAACTCATGCTACAGAAGAACATAAATGTTCTTAAACAACAACAAAAAAGACAACTATGACATTCATTACTCGCAACTGAAATGCAAGCTGATATAGCAAAAGACTAATCTGTTTACTTAGCGGTTTTCATATAAGCATTTTGTTCCGCAAATACATTATAATTTCATTTACTTTTATTTCCTATATACTTAAAACCAATAATAAAAAAATTTTTGAATGGTTATTAGGCAAAACACATTATTCCCTGAATATATATATACACACACACACACACATATATATACATAGAGAGAGAGTGAAAATTAAGTAATAACTCATACCATCCCATTCTTTTAAAGATCAGTAGTTCTGAGCAAATTTGTTTTCTAAAGATTCCTTTCAAATTGTAACAGAGTTTTTTAAAGTCTGTATATTAAAAGTTCATAATTAACATTTTCCACACAATAAACCAAAAAAGTTAGGCCATGTGTTAAAAACTAACTCTGTCAACCCAAAACCATGTGTGCCTGAACACTGAAATTATATTTGTATCCAGTATAACAAGAGTAGCCATTTTTTAGATAGCAATTCTAATCTTTACCTTTTTCACTCTTCAGCAACTCTCAAAAACATATCCAAGTCACAATCATACATTTGATCTTATTGATTTGATTTTATTAAATTGCTTTTTAAAACTAGTGACATGACTACTACTAAATTAAAAATGCTAGAGATCTTTATCTTGAGCTGCTCGCATGTGAACAATTTTTAATTAAAATTTTAAATTTACATATGTATTTTTACATTTTTCAAAGTACTTAATATTTCAACACTTTTCAGTTATCTTGTATGACAAAGAATTCCTTAACAAATCCTGATCATCTACTCTATTTGTCAAAGGTAAGACGGGAAAGAATCCTATCACAACTTCGTAATCTCTTAGATCTATCTCTTCTATCTCTTAGATAGAATTAAGGCTACCCAGTACTCCAATAATCCTCTGCTGACAAATACCCCCAGCTTATATATAAACTTGTTGTTGAACAACAGTGAATAAGAAAGCGTGTCATGCATGTGCGAGCATGGGAGCACTGGATATAAACAAACACACACTCTCTTTGACCTACATGCAGCTTAAGTAATTTTTTTTTTCCTTAAGACAATATTATTTGTAGTGGTCAGACCACTTTCAAAAATTAAGCATTTAAATGAACAATACTTTAAGTGATGTTACTGACTTTCAGGAGAGTGTTTTTGCTGTTACTATTGTCTCTTTAAATAAGTAATAAAACACTCAAAACACTAATTTGGTAGTAGGATGCAGTATTAAGTATTGGAATTGCTAGAATCCCTTGTTTTGCTTCAAAAATAACATGCCAGCCATTTAAGAATAAACAAATGCCTAGAGGACTCAGATGCAGGTCTTTTAAGTGGAGGTTTCCAGTTCACTTTCGATGAATGGTATTTGCATTTTTATATGAAGGAACTCTTACTGTGGCAATAAAACACAATTTCATATCCTTTAACAAACAAAAATGTAACAGGTCACTTACACAGCCATCATGCACATTCAAGGTTGCTTCAAGTTTTAATCTTTGGATAAATTCTCTTCTCCCTGTGAAGAAAAATATTAATTATATACTCTTTTAGAAAGCTAAAACTGAAGAAGCACTTAAGAACATATGCTAGACACTAACAAGCAAAAATATAAACAGTATAGAACCAGAATATAAATGTGTGTCTTAATTCATAATGTTCTGCATTTTCAAATGCTAACCAAATATCACATTTGCTAGCTGTTTGACCACCTTTAAAAAGACTGCAGAAACAGTGAAATTAGCATTTCAGATGCTAATTCAGATGGTGCCTCTGAAACTAATAGCTATACAACTGAAAATAGCCCTACAGTTATTAGATCAACTTAGTGAAATCCAACAAGTACGACATCATTTATAAAGTACAACATTTTGCATAGGAGTTTAGCAGGGGGAAAACACATTTAGACCTCAGGTAGGAAGTGAAACATGGTCCCACAATATCAACAACGAAATACAAGTTGATCTTCCAAGTGCCATTTACAGTTCTTCATTTGCTCTTAACATAGAGAAGCAACCAGCTTCAGTATTGTTATTAATGTTTACACTTTGAAATGCAACAAAAGCAACCGGACAGAAGTCTAGTTTACCATTCCACTCAACACCTACTCAAATAATAAAACACAGCAAAAGCCTTTGAGAAAGATGAAACACAATCAGCAGAAGAATGAAGAGAGAAAAAAAAAAAAAAGATATCCATAAATGCATACTGAATAAACAAGGTCCCATGAATTTTATGTCCTTTTTCTCTCCCATAAGAGAGCTGACATACAAATGGCACTTAAAAAAAAAAAAAAAACTATCATACTATATACATGGTGATTAAAAAAAAAAAAAAAAAAGAAAAAAAAAAAAAACCATGACCAATTCCTGACCTGAGTGCTTAAACAAATGGCTCCAACTTTCATTTCAGGAGTCCACATTTTATGAAAACTGGTAATAATGAACCCAAAAATCCCTGAAAAGCACATTCAAGGAAGGCAAACATTGACAGCCAAATCCTTTTGCTTAAATCATAGAAGTACTTGAACTCAAGGACCATTATCGTTTTCATCTTGTGTTTGTACAACTCTCAGAACTCTAGAAAATAGCACTAGACTGCAAGGCGATGTTAGCTTTGGTATTTGAAAAGAATGAACCTAGTGAATTCATTTGAAAATCATTTTCCTTATACGAAATTAAGGAAGTAGGGAAGAGAAAACTGCAATGATAGAGCCCCTCTCCATATCTGAATATCCTAGATTTTAGAACTTGTTTTGGTCTAGCTCAAGGAAGAACCCATTTCGGAGCTCGGTGTTGCCTCTGACACGCTAGCACAGATTTGGGGAAGCAAGCTCCTCTCTCTGCTTGTTTCCTCTTAATATATTTTATTTGTCTCAAGTACCTAGGTTAGTACTGGAGTTAAAAAAAATAATAATAAAATAAAGAAAAGGTTGATTATCAAAACCTGGCCCCACTCTGGGCAAGCAGAGTGCCACGGAACAAAGGTCTGAGAAGCGAGCACTCCATGAGCGGCATTTTCAATCAAAGCCAAAGAAACATAAATTTCCACAAGTACAGCTGCACCTCACTAGCTGTTCATGCAGCTTTCTGGCCATGAGAAGGTATGTCCTCGTGCCATGCTTGTGTTAAAACTAGTCACCTCCAGAATTCTGAATCACTCAAGAAGGATCAAAAAGTACCCACTGTACTTTTTAGGGACTGCAAGCAGACACCAGTAACATAGCCCTAGTACCACACTAGGTAAAGATTGTATTCTGTCAAAGCAGCTTTTTGGAAAAAACCCAGATATTGATTGGGTTAAATGGCCATACAACGCCTGCTTTTAAAGCACATCTACACCAGCTTTAATGAACAAATACAGAACATACTTCCTTGCTTATTTAGTATATTAGCTTTCAACATTACTCTTACTGGAAAGCAGTTGCTCTTCTTTCATTGTTACAGATGTACACACAGCTAGAATTAAAAAGACACATCCTTGAGATTTCCTGATAGATTTACAGCTGTTTCCAGTACCCTCTCTGTATAGTTTGTGGGCTATTATTTCTTTTTATATATAGAAATGAATCATTGCTGTTGAATGTTCAGTGCACCAATTAGCACAGAAACAAAACACATGAGGAACAGCCACTGAAAAAGTGGCCATTGAACCTATTACATTCTTTTATCATTTTTCAGTATCAGGCATTTTAACCCCAGGATCTCAGCAGTTTCTGAGAACCTTGGCATTCATCTACATTTAAATCCAAAATTTCTAGCTCTCACAACTGCAGAGGAAAACTTTAAAAGATGAATTCTCATGTGTCAAAGAAAATTGAAAAGAAAATATAATTTTGAAGATTCAGGATCAACTTAAAACAAGTTTAGAAATGACAGTACTGAAACTGCCAGTCTGTGATTTAAGAGTGAAACATCTCTGGAGAGACTCAATTAATATGTGCTGCTGGATTTACTTAAAGCCACATGTAAACATCAGAAGAGAAACTAACATTAAATAAAAAAATGATAATGACCTAGTCACCAAAGCTCGTTGCGGACAGGTCACTGCAGTTCTAAATGTATCGAGTAAAGCAAATGCCAGAAGTGATTGGAACAGCTTAGTTTACTAAACAGTAGTATTAAAATAGCAATAGAAGTAAGGCTGCATCCCAGAAGTACCACAACTTCCATACCATTCCAGTTAACTATGAATAACACTGGAAAGAGTTCAAAATTACATAAACTTAATCTTATACACCAGACACTGTTAGTGAGAACATGCATATTGTCAAATGGGAAAAACACCTACCTAGTTCACCATCCTTACTTTACAAGGGTCCAGCACCACTGTTTTCCTCAACACTGACTCTTAATTAAGTGCAAGCTCTGTGGTGGGAACTAGCATAGTGATAGATACAGGTGACCTGGATGCTTACGTACTACTTTACATATTAGGAGTTCAATACAGTTTGCTTCTCTAGTGAAGCCAAAGTGCAAATACACTCATTATCTTTACAGGCTCTATAAGAGCCACAAATTAAAACTGTTTCTTTCCCCTTTGCACCCCACCCCCATGTGCCACCAGAAACTGAATAATCAGATTGAGAGGATGCTTCAGTATGCCACTTCTTATAATAAAAGTCCTTCTTTTATGACAGACATCAAACAATCAAGCTGTCAACACAAAGATCATTTCACTAGATAGTGGAACATAGTTTTAGGTTTGCTTTCTATCTTGCAAGTTATCAACAGCAATCAAGAACCATTGTGTTAAAACAGCAATAATGACTTACCTGTCAAGTGTTTACATAGCTGAAATTTGGAAAGCTATCAAGCTAGCACTCCACATATCCATCTTCAGCAAACATTATGCACTAATGAAGCCTCAAGATAAATGTCACTCTCAGTGCAACTTTCAATATCTTCTTTAATTTGTATAACACTAACAGGTCACATTCTTATGGAAGGAACACTACTTGGAGGCAGCTACAAAGTGAATTTAAATATGGAAAAAACACACAAAAAAAGAAACTGAGGTCCCTTACTTGTAACTGTATTTCTTCAAAATGTTCCCTTGCATATAACTTAAAACCCTTGCTAACTCCTCTCCAGGGAATTATCTAAATTCAGCATTTGGGCACTTCTATAAAAACGTCATCTCACTTCTATCAAGCATGAAGCCAAACTACCACAGTGTCTCTCATATTCCCCACCTAGAGCAATTATGACACCATTTAAATAACAATTTTTAGTTTAGAAATTGCTAGTTAGGTGCTTACACTGACATTTTGACAGAGATACAGGTACATTTCTTTTGCAAGCCACATGAAGAGTTTAATGCTTCAAGCACTCAAAACCTGTGTGTTTTTAAAAATGTACTTCAGGATTTTCCATTGAAAAGGAGAGCTTCATGAACAAGCCCTAAACTTGAAAGTACATCTGTGCTGTACAGAAATATAAGCAAACTTCGATTCAAAGCTGCACCATTGTGTTCAGAGAAAAGATAGCTCTTATTTGGAAAAGCAGCAATAGATTCTGTTTGTCAAATGAACACTCATTTATGTCAAGCTGGCTCTTTCTAAGGCCAAGTGCCTCACTGCTAGCTTGCTGTGACATTTGGAATGCCCTAGTTTAAAACTGAAACAGAGCCAGAGCCCATCCCCAACACAGAGCACATGTTACCTTCTACTTTAAAACCATTTAAAAAATACTTTTGATTTTCTAGGGGAGAGTTTGCATACTTCTGAAGTATATTTTCATGAAAAGATGGCAAATCCAATTCATTTGTACACAGGTTATTTGTGCTGAATTTACGATGTTAAACTCTGCAAAATAACCCATGACTCAACCCGCTGGTCTCCTCAGCAAAGGGTTTTTGAATATCCAGTATAGCCAGTAAGCAGAAATCTCCACATACCATACAGCAAACAAGACACTACAATATACACTGAAATAGCTTTCATTGAAGGATGTTAAAATTCTCAAACATTAATCAACATTTTAAAACATCTGTTAGCTGCACAGACCAACAGTGGCCCCTTTTTTATAGGCACTGAAATTGCGGCACAGCAAACTGAAGCAACTTATCAAAGGATATACAGTGAATCAACAGCAGTGCCAGAAATAAAACCTATCAGCGTGACCTCCAGGCTTTTGAGCAAGGCTCTCCATTATATCTTCTTATTGTTCTGTATACCAAAAAAATAAATAAATCATAGTTCTTGATTTTATTAATGTAAAACAATTATCTTTCAAGTTACTAAGGAAAAGCACCACACTGTGGTTTAAATTTGAAACTGTTAACCCAAATTCTACTCAGCTTTTCATGATACATTACCACACCAATAAAGGAATACTGAATGCTATATGGAAAACTCAAAATATTTTAATTGATACAAAGAGACCTACCTGCCATTCTAATATCCAAGATTTTTATTACAAAACACGTAATAAACTTACATCCAAATTACAAGATTCACTTTAGAAAATATTTTTTTCAGAACTTTTACATGTGAACGCAACGACAAAAACTATAGAACATTGGACACTACGTCTGGAATTACAATCCAGCAAGCATGCAAAATCAATCTCCTAATGTGTTCTGATACAGAATTTGATCTCAAAAGAAACAGAGAAACACATATGCCGAAGTCAATAAATCCATCTTGGTGATGCTATATACATTTTAGAGTAATTAATAAGCATTTTGAAAGAGAATTCCACTTAAGATTTCCTTCTTCTGAATCTGCATATTAATATTAATAATAGCACAAATAAGATTTGAATTAGTAGCAGCATTTGTAATCAATTTCCAAGCATATTTCAGATTCCAAAACTGTCCTCTCCTGCATATAAACTGCCCTTGAGCTCTTATTACTGATTAGGCTACAAACATTTGAGCCTTAAATTGAAGTAAATAATCATAGATTTTTTTTCTAATTCTGTTTCATATTTATCATGCTTTATGCTTGAAAGATATTTAATTAAAAATGCATTAATATCATTTTTAGGGGGTACACAATGATATGCATTTGGCATATATCACAACTAGCCAACTCGCAGATGGCGTTTATAATAGACCGCGGGCGAGCATGTTATACTGGCACGTACTAAGTGCACTTCATTCACAAGTACACCCTATTCTGACAGCTATCCTCGCCCCACCTACAGCACCCACAGCAAAATCTTGTGCATTGTCCTTGCCACAGATGTTAGCTCAGCAGAAGATGCCAGCATAACCTTGTGACAGAAGAAATCCAAAGTTTTCAGCAATTTTCATATGCATTCAGGGCTCTAATGTAGCTCAGTGATCTCACACAAACAACTCACTGAGATAAAAAGCAGTTCATATTCTTAAGCTACAGCAAATATTTCTAATTTCTACAAAACTAAAGGTAAAAATCTCTGTGATAAAGCACAGACAACCTCTACCTATGTAAGGGATGTGTGGTTCACATATATCACCTTACTGCCAATAAAGCTATTTGAAATAACTTGTCTGATTAACTGAATGTAATTAACAAATAATTTTAAAAGTTTATTTACTTTTCCAGGGAAAAAACGTGAAATTCTAAAACACCTGCTAACACCAAACTGAATAGTTCAAGAACAAGAGAAACAGGCTTTGAGTTATCTTTCCTTCTCAACAAAGCATGTTTCCATCAACTAATGGGAAAAAGAAACAATACGTAGAGTTCGCAAGTTGGAGGAAAGAGCATTAAGGTGGGTCTTCACCTGTAAATTTATAAACTATTACAGACACAGTCACAAATGCCTTCAATTTGACGTGTTCAGGACTACAAGAAGCTGACTGCCCACAGACTATATATTGAACCTAATCTTGAAAAAACTATTGCCATAAACTATCTAATCTGCAAATCTAAAGGAAGATAGTATTTAGCATTTGAAAGCTAATGTCTTAAGTTCTACTTACTTTTAAAGAAACATCCATCACCATTAAACCACTTCAACATCTAAGCTATGCTGAAAGAAACATTTATCACTGAAACTATACACTAGCTACAAAAACACTGTTCTTAGCTTCATATATTAGAAAAAAAAATCACCAAAATAATATGTGGAACACAAATGTTGGAATTTTTTCTGAAAATGCGGCGATTAACATAACACAGGCAATTGTTATAAAAGTTTGGGAAGCATACATCACCTTAGATGCTTAGTTTGATTTTCTTAAGTAATAATAATCTGCATAACTCCCACAGTAGGTTAGGAGCTCTGTTTTTCAGCAAGAACAGACAATGGCTAAGAATCTCAAGTGGGGACAAAGACTCTACTCCAATGGAAAAACTAGACTGCTAGCAGCAAAAGCATGATCTTCTATATTCTCCCACCATTCAAACAAAATGAACTTTGGAATTTGGGAAAATTACTAGCATAAATTTGCTCTTAAGAGAAAGACATTCCTATTAGGCACATCCTCTCATGACTTGTGATTTATGAACTGAAAAGACTGCTGCCATCCTTTCCTTTTACTTTTAAGCATCCAAAGGCTATTGCTTCTCCAAATCAGCCAGCAGAACTAATCGCATGATTATTTCCTAGCTTATTTTGGATAAATATATTCTGGGGTAAATAAAGGACTACTATTAAAGATGTTAAACAAACTCTAACTGTATTTTTTAAAAAAATATATTAGGAAGTGATTACATCAAAGCTTACCAGCAGAAATAGAAAAACAGAACTTAAAAATAGACAAACAAACCTTTCCCATCAAGATATCCTTTCCAAACTGACAATTTGAACAGGCTGAAACCAATTTAAAGTGCTTACTACTCTGTACACTTACTCAATTAAAAACACACTAAGTGTGTTTTAATCTTAGGAACTGCACAATTATTACACTGCCAGGTTCTAGTAAAGATGTGAAATTTATATAAATTACACACACATCCCTTGTAACAGATGCATAACCTCATGAGATTACATATGTCAACATTTGGAAATTGTCCAGGATTAAAGTGAGACTTTGCTAGTGGATGTTTATAAAAAGACACTATGACATAACTTTTATTACCATTGAGAATTTAAATCAAAGAAATCCTTGCTTTTAAAAGTTAAGTTGCTTGTTACATTAAATTGCCTGTACTCATCCTTAGTTAAAAATGTTTCTGTCATATAACGAAGCCCCTTATGACTGAAGATAATTCTCAGAACATAACAGTGTTCTGAAACAAAAACAAATGAAAGATGAACCATGTTTTTTTTCTCAGATCCTAGGAAGAGTAAATATACTATAACAATATTAAAACAGTATAACCTGAACACAAAGCCTTTTCCTGGTTTTATTTAACAATTTTCCTATACTGACAAAGTTTCAGTAGCAGTTCAATAGAGGTTTGAGAAACATCGCTACTGGTTCAGAGACTGTTCTTTTCACAGGGAAAGACGATGCTCTCTTTCGTTATGACATCTGATGAGCGAGGAATAGCAGCATTAATGTGTTCAGTTTTACTGCAGAAAGTCTACACACCAACAGAAGGAGGAAATGAAGAAAATATGGGGATATTAAAATCCCCTTATGTGGTTCAGATTCCATCTCACTATATTCATGTTCAATATTTAATGATTCAATGTACACTAAAGTATTTGAAACATATCTGAATCAGCAGCTTGCTGAGACTCCAAGGAAGAAAAAGTAAAGACCTGCACTGAACTAATGAAAAATCCAACTTACTTTGAAAGCTAGTATACCTTATATCTGGACTCATCTCCGTTATTGCCAGAAAGGGACTAGTGTTAAGTATCAACAAGTTCCTGATACGTTATCAAGTTACATCCCACTAGACTATTTTCGGGACATTCACAAGACAGGGGATCAGGAACCACAAGTAAAGTCACAAGAAGTCACAGTATAGCAATGCAGTAACCTAAGAGGGACTAAACAACGATCTGCTTAAGGGTCTACCCTAATGCAGTTAATGGAAACAGTCCAACTAGAGGAGAGCTGCAAGAAAATAAAGTTTAAATGGATCTCCCACACCATTGCCTCATCCTGAGATAAAAATCCAGTACACAACTCGTTTTTGTAAAAGGAGACAGCTTTCATGTACCCAAAGCTTATTATTACAAGATCAAGGTGCAACATAACTATAAAGCTGTCTAGAATACTCAGTATCAACACAAATCTTTAAACTCTCTGGTTGGTTGTATGAGAAGATTCAGACTCCAAAAGTTGTGAAGCAAATACATGTACATCATAAGAATGAATATAATTTAAATAGCATAGTTACCTGTGCAAAGCCTTGAGACTACAATGCACAACACCACACATATTCATTTTACACAACCATTAATATAGATGATTAACATTTAGCAGACAAACACTAGCCATAAGGGTAATTCCTTAAAGGTAGAAAAACAAAGAGAGAGAGAGAGAGAATTAAAGAATCTGAAATACCAACTTCTGATCATTTCCATCTAGCTCCAGTGAGGCTAGGTGCCTATTCGGTGCTATAAATCCCCTTTCCATGAATATTTCTTATACTGCATGTCTACATAACACAGCAGGAAAAAAAAAAAAAAAAGGTTGTGATTTTGAAAACCAATACATGAAAATTTAATAAGCAGGATCCAAAATCTGATCTAGACAATACTATCAACTAAACAACAAAAATTAGCTAAGATACCCCAAAGAATACTGAATACCCTTGCAGATCACATTATTTGTTTTCACATATTAAAGTTACTAGATAAAAATAGAAGTTGCATTACTGTCAATCACTAACAACTTAAAAACTAATATTGAAATTCATTCTCTTATTTCACGAGAAACTGACAGAAGGCACTGCATCATCCCAGCTCCTGCACATCATTTTTTTCTGAATAGAACACATACTGAAGCTATCGTCAACACATATCACTGAGTAGTAGCAAGGGCGAACAATACTAAAGAAATAGAAACAGTGATCTTCAACTACCATCTACAAGAATATGCAGGGAAGGTGCAACATTAAAAAAAAAAAGGTCAATTATACTGTTAACTATAAACAAAGATCCCTTAGGTGGTGGCAAATCAAGCTAGCAAATTTGCACAGTGTAGTGTCACATGACTGTACCACATGCAGGTTAATTAATTAATTTGTGTGCCTCCAACCCACAGTTCAGTTAATCTATAAGTGAAATAATCCCCAAAATAACAGAAGGTTGATTGACTTAGTTTAGAGCTAAATATTCAATGTTTGGACACCAGAAATATTCATACAACCTTAATCTTGTCTGCTTACTCACATTTCATTAGGGTTCTCTGGCATGTGACAAATTATGACAAGCCAGCTTGTCTCTATTTGTTACTCTGCACAGATTATTTTTTTAGGTTTTTATTTATCTTTATAAAATGTGCTACTTTCTACACATCATTCTATTTTAACATTAAAATGGCTGTTTTGAATATCTCATCTGATTTCCTTAGAAATAAGCTTAATTTTTATACATATACATACATGTATATATACACACACATATATATTGGGGGTGATCCTGGCACATTAAACATATGCAATGTCTGCTTCTATTTCTTGGTAGATTAATCCATTTAAATTAGATGATACCATGGAATCTGTTCCTTCATTAAAATTTCAATTCGTTATCAACAGGTCTTGATGACTCATTGCTCTTCCATTTGTCCATTCGTTTTTTTTTTTTTTTTTTTTAAGTCTAGAGTTACTGAGTCTTTCTTTTATTAACGGGGGAGAAAAAAAAGTTTAAGGCAATACCACCCCACTATACTCTGATATTTTAACAATTAAAAGCTAACATTCCGAAACGCTTTTATACTTTTTAAAGTTATCCACAGAACCACTAAAATGCCAATTACCATAGCAAATTTTCTGCCTGACAGAGTGACATATTAAAATTGTTTGGGTTTGTTTCAAGATCTACTTTCCTCTAATTCACTCATCACACTATAGGCTTCAATTCTGACTGTGTCCATTTCTATTATTCAGCAAATATTACTAATGAAACAAGTCTGGAGAGTTCAATTATATCTAAAGATCTTCAGTTAGTCGAGTTTCATGAAGTATTCAGTATGTGCCAGCATATATCACTCCTCATCTGCCATTCTAGGCACACACCAAAGTGCAGTGGAGGACACTGCACACCAGAAACTACACCATTTACATTAAAATAGCAATCAATCATTTGAGTTCCTCTAATCAGACAGCCAAGTAAATTTATAATTGTCTTTTCTTGAGCAACAGTTGATTTGCTTCAAGTGTAGGAGGAAGAGCAACATAAAACACCTCCTCCAATTCTGTTTAATCGTGACAGACACACACCTATGTCTGTTTTTATGGAAAAGAAAAATAATATCAGAAATTTGAGCCATGAAATAGAAGAGTGCACTTCAAAATAACTAAACATTAAAAGTAGTGCACCAAGAACTGAAGAAAGGATGATTAAATATGCTGCGTGTGACTATCTCTGAGTTTGTAATAGCACCAACTACAAAGCTGATAATTTGAAAGCTGTCTGACCCTTCCAACCCTGCATTATTTTAAAAGACTAGAATATTCCAATATGTAATATAATTATATCAGGCTATATATATATATTAGGAAATATATATATAATACATATAATAAAGAAATAGCACCTCTCTCTTTGTTGATGTTTTTTCCTGTTATTGAAGTTTGCGTGTCTCCTGTTTTTCTTGTCTAGGAGAATGCAACAAAGAGAATGAAAGTTTACAGTAGTTTAAAGAAAGTCTTTCACTGTCCCACCACAGGCAACATATTGCAGAAAGAACTAGATGCTCAATAGTAATCCTCAATCCTACCTACATTCAGTGAGCCACTACCATTTTTTTTTTTAATTAAGAAAGTAATAAAATGTCACACAGTCAATTTCAAAATTAGTCAATCAGTTGCCTGTACATATAGTGGCTAATCTGACCTATATCGTCTTTCAACCCTTCCTGTGAATAAGGAAATTAAACTACACTGAAACTGAAATCAGCTTGGTTTTACTAGAAGTTTTCATCTTGGCAAAGAGGATCCAGTCACGTACAGCTCCCATTAGTTCAGAGTGTTCTCACATTCCCTATCTACACAAAAATATATTTACAGTTCTCTTTTTTAGCAACAGCAGTTGAAGCTTTGCAATATTTGATCACTGTGAATATAACTACTTTTCTTACAGTTGATTTACAGATTTCAAACCTTTCCCAAATCTTAAAACAAAGGGAAAAAAATATTTAAAGGGATTCATCCTGACCAAAAGTTACCCTAGTATAAGGAACATTGTTTCCTTTAAAAAGTGAGGAGATGGGAAGCTTATGAGACATTACAACATTAAGTCTAAGAAATCTAGAAAGCTTAAAAAATCCATGTTACAAGGAAGGAAGATATTAGAAAAGATGATGCGAATGGGAATTTCAGAGACTAGGTAGAATTTGCTTGTTTTGATATTTGATTTTGCAGTATCACCACAATGCCTAGCAAACATCCTGGAGTGTAAAATAAAATAAAATAATTATTCTCTGCAAAACATTTTGGAATAATGAATTTTGTGTGTATAATCTGCTAGGTCGGTTAATTTTTAC
This sequence comes from Tinamus guttatus, assembly GCF_000705375.1. The sequence continues at coordinate 23,491 of NW_010582118.1, forward strand.
AAAGAGTTATCATCCTCTATATAGAGCCATCCTCAGCAGCACAACCCTTCACAGAAAAGTAAATCTTCCTGCCACATAAAATGCTTCAAATTTTGGATCCACTTCTTTCATGCAAGAAAACCATGCTGCTATTTCTCTATTCTGTTCTGCAATATACTATATGTCACAGTTCATTTACATAAAACCTTTTATTCCGATGAAAACTGATATATTCATTAATCCATTAATCACAGAAACATTGCCACTACTGTTTCTATACAAAGTAACAACAAAGATTTAAGGTTCTAGAGAAAGTAAAATATAGCATGACTCTGAATAATTTGTCCTCCTAAATTAATTTGTATATTTCTATGCAGAATTTAAATAGCATGCTGCAGTTTACTACCAAAACCTTATCAATGTGAAAGCACTGTGATTATTTTAACAACTAAAAGTAGACTGAAACTCACATTCCATTCAAAATACGGAAGATTCAGCAGCAGAATATTACTGAATCAGAGAAAACAGTGTTACCAGCTGTAGAGCAGCCTGGCTTTCTCTGGAGACGGTCAGAAATTGAGACTATTAGTTTACAAATGCAGGTTAAAAAAAGAAAAAAGGCAGCTAACATAGATGGCATTCACAAAACCCGAAGTTTCCCCTGTGGTGACAGGGGAAAATTTTATCAAATGATAACATCTGGAGGACATGTCCCAAGCACATGTGTATTCCCGTCTCCACTAGACTTTCTTTTGGAGCTTTGTACAGAATTCAAGAGCTTTCAGAGCAACTATTTAGGGAACTCCCCAAATCAGACACAGATTCACGAGGACATAAATTGCAAGAATGGACTGCATGCATGGGAAGGTACGGTTTGATGGACAGATCTTTCTTGGAGCAACTATTTTTGAAAGCTGAAAGAGGACATAAATAGAATATCACTTGATTATCTTTTTGTAGTTTCATGTGAACAGACAAAGAAAAACATGTAGTTAGTATATGTTTCTTTAATACATAGACACTTCAATATTTCCTGTACTCTATATTGCAGTACAACATTACTATTTGAATGAACGATTCACTTTTGAAATGGTGTAGCAGGAAGAAACTTTACTTCCAGTTCAACCTAGAGGAGCGAGGACCAAAAATCAATGCTACTTGACTTTACCATGATCATAATCTATGTCGTAACAACAAAGTTCCTTCACAGAGCTGCTGAAGTCTTTATGAGAAAGGACCCACACATACACTAAAACTACTCACAAAAAGGCACAACAGGTCTGTCACCTGGGACACCCGCACACAAGCAATCACATCTCAGATGTCATCCTGACTAGCAGTCAAATTAATAGATACACTAAGGCCATGTGCACTATTTTTTTAATATGTGTGACCGCTTGAAAAAACAAGCACACCCTCTAATATCTACAGAAAGCAACTCAAATTACTCAGAGTAGTTTATAAAGCCTTTAGTTAAAGGCAAAAATCAGTAACGGCTGAATAGTACCATAGCCAATAGAGATGTCAACATCAACTCAGTCCCAGGTAATATTCTCTCAATGTTATAAAGCTATAAGACATGCTTAACTTGTATGTGAAACAGTAGAAGTGAACCCTTAACCCAACCACAAGAGCAATTTTATTTTTAAATTGAATTATCTACGTTTTGTTACAGTGGTACTGAGAAAAGAGATCTTAATAAATTCAAGAGGATAACTTCTACTGATCAAATTTTAATACTTCAATCGTCAAAGGAAGAGTCAGATAAAAACAAAAGAAGCCCTACAGTGTCTCAGGGCCTCTCTGTTAAACTCTGCACCACACTACACTCCAAATTTTAATAATAAGGTTTTCTGCTCCAACTGGAACAAGAAAAAAAAAAGAAAAAAAAAAACAAACAAACAACAACAACAAACTCAGACTTTAAGCATTCAGGATATCCATGTTGTTCTAACTACAGGTTAGGACAAGTCTCAGCTGTTGATTTGGCTGAGCACAGCTGTGAAGACATACATTAAAAAAAATCAGTTAGACCACTGGTTTTCAACCTATAACCTTTTGGACTAGATCTGCAAGGGCCAACAGTTAACACTGCTTTTCTCTGACTTTACTGAGATTGCAACCCACCTCCTAACAGCAAAGCCTCTAAATAGAACTACTAAAGTCTGAAAGAAAAAGGACCCAGAAAAACACACAAGAAGGTGCAACAGGTCCATAGCCTGATGTAATTTTAGGACTTTAGAAAATCTACCAAAGGTCTTGCATGATTGCATGGTTTATGCACACACACACCCTCTCACTGTAATAGGTGGAACTCTGTAAGTGGCAACAATCTCGCTTTTCTCAAATAGCTTTTGTGGATTACTGAGTGCTAACAGACTACGGGCAGAAAATACTGAGCTAGATTAGTAAGGCGATACACTACCTTAAATCCCAGCAGGAAGCAAAATTAAAACCACAGGCAGAAATGCCTGCAAGGTCAAACAAATAAAAAACACACATTTTACAACAGTGTTCCACCTCAGATGCTCAATGTTTCAATTCAAAAGCAGGAATTACTTCACCACACAAGCAGAAAGAAATGTATTTGTTACCAACACACTATATTCACACAGAGACCCCTACAAATAGAGGTTATGCTACATAGACCGTCACGCCCTCCAAAAGCAGGAATAAATATATATTTTAAATATTTTAGGAAGGAAGAAATACAGAAAGGATGTAATCTTTTCAGTCATCCTCTCCTCCTACCCTCTTCCATAAATAAAAAAAAAGAGGGCAAAAAAAAAAGAAAAAAAACAGTAAAACACCCCAATGATGCATAGGAAACTGAAAATAATATTTTTTTAAATTAGGGTACTTAGTGAAATTAACTTGTTTAATGTCTGTAAAAGGCAGCAGCGAGAAGCTGAAAACTAAGTGGTTTTAGAGAAATATCCGGTCCACTGAAGAACAGCTTTGAACATAAAGAAACGTTAGGCAGGTTTGCAACGAATGCGTTAGAGTGGCTCGGCAGAGCATTACGCTTTCAAAACCCAGAAACACCCAAAAGCCATGAGAACAATTGCACTATTATCCTGGCATTTACGTGTTTTTGTTAACAACCCTTAAAGGCTCAGGGTCAGTAAATCCTCAGCCTATTTAGCCCGTGGCACAAAATACGATTCCAGTTCTATTTTGAGCTGCAGTATCTGCCACCGCCGCGACTCCTACAGCTCGAACAAGCACGCGACGCGCTTGGCCGCTCAACTTCGCTACTGAATATCCCTAATGCAACAGTTTCTTCAAGGCAAGAAAGGCGGGCGACGACCGCCAGAGAGCGGAGAGGAGGAAGAGCGACGGCAAAAGCCTCTCAATACCTCGTGGCCCCGCGTTCCCTCCCTGGCAGGGCCGAAGGGACTCGCGCTGCCCCAAATAAGGCGCACACGGGGCGGAAGAAACTTGGGAGCTGGCAGCGCCCGCTCCCGTGGGACAGCGCGGCTGGGACGAGGCGTGCCGAGCTCGGAAGCGGAACCGGGACGCGGAACCGGGCTGAACTGTCGGAACCCGCCCGCGGCGGGAGAAAAGGGAAGGGGGAGCTGCGTCGCCTGCGGCCATTTCGCCCCG
>NW_010582118.1:28469-52509 GCF_000705375.1 Tinamus guttatus
CGCCAGGGGCGGCCCGCGCCGCTGTCACGTGTCCGCCTGGCGCGGGCGCTGCCCGCCCGCACGGGCCCGGTGCCTCCGCAGGCTCCGCTTGCAGGCGGCTGCGCTGCAGGGTCTGACAGGCGCTTGTAAGCCCTGGTTCTGCCTGCCTTCCAGAGCTGGCATGTCCCGTGAAGGGAATCGCCCTCGTTGTAGCTGAAGCGCTTCTGCGGGAGGGGAGGGGCTCGCCTTTGCTTTAAACGGGCTACCCTTACCTGACCTAAGGCTTACCTGGCCTAAGGTGAAGGGAATCGCCCTCGTTGTAGCTGAAGCGCTTCTGCGGGAGGGGAGGGGCTCGCCTTTGCTTTAAACGGGCTACCCTTACCTGACCTAAGGCTTACCTGGCCTAAGGCTTGTGTTTGCTCAAGTAAACATGTTTTTCGTGTTACTGGGGAGAAACCTCTGGTAAAAATGAACTGCTGCGGGGCCATTTAGGTGATGTTTGTCATGTAAACAAGTTAAATAGGGTAGGTAAGCAGAGTGCTTCATAAACTTCCAAGTTTCCGTAGGCTAATGCCTCCACTGCTTTGTTTGAGTGGGATGTGCATCCTTGACTCTTCACCTATTTGGAATTTGCACTGTGAAAATGGACTTTGGCTTTTAGTCAGTTGCTTCGTCCTCCCGTAACAGTCCATTCTTGCAAGGAAAGTTGTTTAATTAAGATTTGGGCCAACAATGTAACTTTAATGTAATTTTTATATATTCAGAATCAATGTGTCTAGCACTTCTGTTGAGAAGGTGCTAAATCTTTGGGCACCATGTGCATTCTGCCTAAAACTGTAGCAGCTTGAAATTGCTCATCTTGAATATGAGGCTTGGCCAGCATTGGGAACGTCTGTGTTTATTTTTCATCAGAACCACAGTAATAACTAAAGATGCTTTCTTCTTTGCAGAACTGTCCGTGGGCCCCTTTTGTTCACTGTCATCATTGAGATTAAAAATAACATCATTTTTTAAGTGCTTGGTGTGTGTGCATATGTCTTTGTGTGTGTGTCTGTGTATATATTTATTTGAGATGGAGTAGCAACTGCCATAACTTGTATTGATGACTTTAGTCAGGAAAGCTATAGAACAAACAGGTATGAAAGGTCAACCATCACTGCTTCTGTTTCAGCACTGATCGTCTTAAAGGTAGGTCTTTAAGAAAGTTGCACAATACATGTCACTGACTGCAAAAAGCAGATTAAAAATTGAAGACTCAAATTTTCTTTCTTAGTAATATCAAAATTGCTAGTCAAATTTAGGAATGGTGTGATTATCGTGAAATTATAAACCATTTGCAGCAGATGAAGAATGATGTTTCTTTTCTGACACAAGGAATGATTTCAGAGGAATAATTGACGCCTGCTGTGAAAAGCAGTTCCTAGGGCTGGTGCTGCCCTGGGCAGGGCTGCTGCAGGACCATGACAGGCCCAGGGTGAAGGCAGAGAGCACCAACCAGCTGGGCTGCCACAGAAGGAGGAGCACAGCAGCGCAGGGGACAGGCAGGGCTGAGCCCTTTGGGCCTCTGGTTCACTTTGATTAAACCCTGGACTCCCCAGGGCAAAGACTTGCTATGTTTAAGATACTTTATGAATCCTACAATACTGGTCACACTTAGGATAATGAACCCCTGGGAAGTCCCTGCTCCAAAACATTGCTTTAAAAATTCATCCTTGAAAAATTTGGGATGTGAGGGTCTAGGAAGAGCTTGCTCTGACTGCGGAGTTCTCTTTAACCGGAATATCTTCTGGAGATACACAGTTTATACAGTTTAACACTCTCACTGTGTAATAAGTCTGTTTTGGTACCTTATTTGTTTCAAGCAATTTCTCTTTTATAGACAGATTTTAATTATCAAGTAACTGCTAATAAAAATTAATGTAATTCTTGAAACTTTACTTTTTTTTTTTTTTTTTTTAGGGAATGCTGATTTAATAATTTATATTCACACACACACACACATACACACACGCACGCACACACACAAGTGTCCCAGACCTCAATTTGTGTTGTAGATTAAAGTAGATAATAATAGTTAAAGTCACTCTTATGGGACTTTCACAAGATTTAGATTGACATTTAAAGAGCTATAGAAGAACTATTTGGCTGTCTAATAACTGCAATTTACATTTTTTAAGCATAAATATTGACCTGTATTTATTCAACAGTTTGAGAAGCTTCAGTGGTTGTCCAGTTCCATGCATCCAATAAAACTCTGTACAGGGGAAAAGTGTTCTGTATTCTTAAAACTTAATCTGACAATAGTTTGAAAACTGATCACTATCTCAAGTACTGTGGGTCTAAGAGGACTTTATGCAAAGCTGCTAAGCCTGTTTTTGTTGCAGTCTGTGTTCCGGTTGCCCTACCCTTTTGTGGGGCTTAGTAGGTTTTAAGGCGATGCAGCAACTGAGATTTGTAGCAATAATGCTTATCCCCAAATTTGAGTTGCCTCACAAGCACCTGCTGCAGAAACTGCAGCACTTGCTGTCAGTTAGTTTTTCCCAAGTCTTGGTTTTAAATTAGATGATGCTTAAAACAGTATAAACAGTTACCATAATGGCTTTTTTAGGGCTGTATTGTTAGTGGATAAATTAGCACTCACAAAAAAGCAAGCAACCAAAGTCCTGCTGTCTGTCATTTATATATTATGAGTCAATGCTTTGAAATATAACATATTAAAGGAAAAATGTGGCTTCATCTTGCATGTTATCCAAATGCTGAGCAATGGCCTAGAAAGAACTAAAGCTTACGTACTTTGACTAAATCAGCCCCACTGTCCTGACTGTTATTGCAGTGCCGTGGGTTGATATTTTGAGTCTTGTTTCCTTTTTCAGACTTGAAGTGATAACCTTAGCTTAGTGATTTCTGGTATTGGTGTGACATAACCATACTTGTCTGCTTTAACCAACCAATTGCAGTTTTGGCATCCCTGTCGCATGAACGTACTTGTATGAGAGAGGTCTTCTCCCCAAATCTGTTTCCATTAGTTATTCTCTGTTTCTTTGCAGACTTCTTTCATAACCCTCCTCTGACTATAGGTAGACTAACGGGGGCTGCCTGGGTGGGGAACACTTTCTGCTGGAAAGTTGTGCGTATTCAGAGATGGAGATGAGAAGTGCACGAGGACGCTTTCCTTGTCACACTTAGTGCTACCCACACTTGTAATTTGTACTATTTATTTAACCATCCAGTGCTGTTGGGCAGGATGTCTTTGCACTAACAGGTGGGCTGTGATTTGGGGGATTCAATTCAGAAGATTCAGTTCACAACAACAGTGTAACTATCAAACAGTAACTCTGTTAGTTTAGTTCTAGAGTCCTTTTTAATCATCGCATAGAAACCATTTTCACTTTTCCTGAGACTAATTCCAGGTTTTTTCTTTGATTGTAAATGCACTTTGTCTGCTGTAGCTTCCTCACTTGCTTAAAAATAAAATATAAAATCACATTTGTCTGTTGCAAAAATAGGTGGACAGATTACATAACTGAAGGTTGATGCACTGAGCTGATGAAATATGATCAGGTGGTAGTGTTTGTACAATGGTGGAAACTATGCTGATGTACCCGCTTTGTTATTCCTCCCTTTTCCACTCAAAACTTAGTATAGGTTTCAAAACAGCCTGTATCTTGCTAAATAATGTAACTTTTTTTTTCTTCATTCTTCCCTACTAGGTCCCAAAACAGTGTTTTTCTGGGCACCTATTATGAAATGGGTAAGTGTAAGATCCCAGCTGGCACCGCATGTTGATCAGAAGGCAATCTGCAGCAAGCCTTTGGGCAAGCAATAATTTCTCAGGAGATAACTGACCCTACTGAAAGATTTAATGCAAAGACATTAATGCTTAATATCTGCATAGAAAAAATACCCCTAATAACATACAGCACAACATAAGGCTGCAGGGGCAAAAAAAGAATAAGGCTTTGGGTTTTGGTGGGGAGAGGGGTTGGTTGGTTGGTTGTTTTTTAAAAAAGGTAAGAATTTCACTGAAAGTTTCCCCCAAGTTTTTTATTTGTGAAACACCAGCTGCTGCTCAAGGTAAAGATGAGCTAGCATAATTCACAATTCTTAAAGCTGGTATTTCTCCTGAGGTTAAGGAATTAGAAGATGATTGTAATGAGGGCAAGCCTTTATAGATTGAAGGCAGGTTAAAGTGGGTAAGATTGCATGGTAATCTTGAGCAAGACACACATACAGTTAGCAATGTCCATGCATGATAACAGAGTTTGACTCGTGTAGCTCAGGCACTTGCTGCAGCTTTCCTTCACACCCAATGTTTTATTTGCTTAAAAAAAAAAAAAAAAAGGGGGGGGGGGGGGAGGTGGAACGTGACTGGCTTTTCTCATGCAGTTCTGCACTCAAATTGGTTACATCACTTGGCTGTCTCTGCATAGGTGAGGTCTACACCTAGCCCAAATTCTCTGTACTCACTCTAGTTTTTGAATTGGTGAAGATAAAATAAACGAGCTATAATACAAAGCTGCTTGATCTTGCTTGGTAACATGAAAACAAGCAAGGGCATAACCTGTTCTTACCTGTGCCAGCTGTTTCATAAGCTTCCTACTGTGAACCCCCAATTTTTTTGATATGGAGCTATGCCTATTGTGCCCTAATGCCATAGCTCATTTTCTTTGTCAGCCTGACCCGGGGCTGCAGCAGCCGTGGTTGACCCTCTCCTTGCTTGGACGTGTCCCACAAAACGTGCTCTCGAGCCTGGGCGTACGGGGTGCTCCTTTGAGAGCTGCTGCTGCATGAAATGAGCGAATACACCAGTGGCTTTTGTTCTGTAAAGGTGCAGGAAGACCTCTCTTGGCTTACAGTGACGCCTTGCACTGAGAAATCGGAATGACTTTTCCTGTGTATGGAAGCAAGTTTACTGCAGTTATCCTTTCCCCACTGTACCTCAGAGGCACAATGTCAACCTGGTGATGAAGTGGGGGCTGCACGCTGAAGTTTATAGTCTTAAAAGCTGTCTCTTTCACTGGTGTCAAAGGAGTCCATAGTAGCAGTCAGTAAATTAAAAGCTCCAGTTTTTCTTCTGTTTCCATGACCCCATAAGAGGGCCAAATCGTTCCCAGGAGAGGGCAGTAACACAGCAGAACAAGCCAAACAGCAAACTTGCTAGTGATGTTCTCCACTAGATTAGCCAAGTTATTCCCCACTTCCCCTGGAAATTTCCTGCTTGTAATGTTACATTAAGAAAAAAAATCTTTTACCTTCTTAGATGAAACTGAGAAAAGAAACATGGTACCACATCTACATCTTTACTTACGTTATCTAAGCTTGAGCTTGAGGGAGAACCAACAGAAGGGTGGTATTTAGACTAGCTTCCACTTGCTGTATGAAAAACAACTTGTTCTTGGAGCAGAACAAAAGGTGCTGTTGCAAGTTGTTCCGAAATGCACCCCTATATCTGTTCTTATTCCCACCACAAGGGATTAGAAGTGAATGGTATCTCCAAGAGTCTTAATTACTCTGCTCCTGCAGTGCATCCCAGCTCCTTCATAGTGCATATAGAATAAGCACAGAGCTATGAAGCAGCTTCCCATTGTAGAGCATGTGCATCTCTTCCAGTAGCTCTTGGTACTGTATTGAGACTCAATGATTTTTTCTTTGCAGGGTTTGGTATGTGCTGGAATGGCTGATATGACCAGGCCAGCAGAAAAGTTGAGCACGGCACAGTCTGCAGTATTAATGGCCACGGGTAAGGACATCGTTACACTGTGCCCCGTCTAAAACTGTACCCACTCTTCCCTGAATTCTCTCTTAGTACTAATCCATTTCCATAGAAAAGGTTCAATTATGGTATGTTAGCTGTCACTATTATTAATGCTAAGTAGTTCTAGCAGAGACTTGTGTGCTTGTGATTATTAAATCTGTAGAAGTTTTGTGATTATACAACAGAGTTTTCCATGAGTGTCTTAATTTGGAATCGTCCACAGCAAATTGTTATGAATTTCATCCCTTAAGGTACAAGAATGTCACTCGATCCAGTAAGTGTCCTCTTTCACTTCAGGTCAAGTAACTTTGAAATCAGCCCAGAACATAGTGGCTTTTTATAGAGCAGACTTCAAGGGATTAAACAGTGCTAGGAAAATTATCCTAGCATAACTAGAAAGAATTTCCAGGTACTAAACAGAGTTGGAAGCACTGGCATACACACTGTTGCACTACTACCTGCCATGAGTTTCCATGCTGCTCAAACCAATATGCCACATTTAGGTTGTTTTACCAGATTTTGTGGGGAGGTGGGGGGAACAGCTAAAGCTAAACTCAAAATTACAATTGATACTTTATTTCCTCCTCTGAACTTTATTCTGAAATCTGACACAGTGCTGTTTTGCATGGTATGGAAGTCTGCTATTTACTGGCACATTCTGTAATCTCTAAGCTGGTGCAGCAAGGTGGATATACTGCAGCAAAATGCCAGTTACCCTGCGGCTGTGCTGCAGAGTTAAGGTCAGGACTTTGTAGAGTACACAGGGATCTTTATATGATATTAAGTCTATGACTGAAGTTATTGTCTAGTTGCTTAATTTTGGATGTCTAGTTGCTTAATTTTGGAAAAACATAATACATACTAGTAGCTCCCCCACTACTGTTTAATGTGTTTCCAGCTGAGAAAGAGGTTTGTTTGTTTGTTTGTTTTTAGAAAAGCAATCGACTAACCCAGTTACAAAACTTACTCAAACTGGCCCATGGTTTTGTCTCTTCTGTCTCTTAGAGGCATGTTTAAGTATCTTAACTTGAATTATCTTTAAACTTTCCCTTACATTCAACAGGCCTTATTTGGTCAAGATACTCTCTAGTTATTATTCCTAAAAACTGGGGCCTTTTTGCTGTGAACTTCTTTGTTGGCTGTGCTGGTGGTTCTCAACTCTTCCGAATATGGAGGTATGTGATAAGGGCTACTTTCCACTCAGTATTTTAAATAAGCTCTCATTCTATCTAATCTTAATCATTAACTTAAAAATTCCCCTGGCCTTGATGGCAGCACAACATGCAAGATAAACTTGGCAAGTAAATTGCATAGAACCTCGCCTGAGCTATGGTGCTACTTTCCCGGTTTATTAACAGTGAAGCTTCCCAGTATCTTCAGTATAACTACAGCACATCTTAAGGAAAGCTCTACTTAAGATGTAGTTTCTGGGTTTAACACATTCTTTAACAGATGTATGTTTGGGTGACAGAAAGTCCAAATTTTCTCTCATTCTTAAGCTTTGCGCTGCTGTCAGTTTTCAATTCAATGCTGAACACTGTCAGTTCCAGATGGACCATCAAAAGGTCTTTAAGCAAAGCAGCATCTCAAAAACAGTTCTTCATTAGAGGCAAATTTGGACTTCTTTGGGTTTTGGCCTGGCCTGGAATGAGGCAAAACTTAGCAACTAATTGGGAGTTTTCCACATAAGCTGCCTATCCAGAATTTCTGTCTTAAAGTCTGCTGTAATTTTACATCTCCTTTGTTGACCAAGATGTTATGAAGACACTGTTGTTATAATTTAATCTGCATTCTTAGCTGGCTTTTTTTTTTTCTCTCCATAGGTATAATCAGGAGCTCAAGGCAAAACAACAAGAGCAGTTGCAGCAAAAGGATGCTTAACCCTACAGCCCAAACTCCGCTACGCACAAGCCCTTCCCAGTGGGACCTAGCTTCACTAATTTTCATATTTTCCTCTAAGTAATGAAAGAGGAAATCTAAATGCCTAGAGAGCAAGAGTTTTCTAAGTGCAAATAACAGAGTAACTCTATGCATTTAAATAAAGGGCAACCTTTTAACTTAAACTTGCATTTCTTCTGGTTGTATTAGGGCAGCTGTAGCGTCTCTTGAAAAGACACAATCCACAGCCTGATCCTTTATCCCTTATCTAGCGCTGCTCATCAGTGCCAGGAATGGCATTGTGGTGGTGACTCAGCCTCAGACTGAAGTGTTCCGTGGGTGGGCTTTTACCAAACTTCCAATAATCAGCAACAGTGGCATCCACACATTATTCCCTGCTGCTTTTCCTTGGTAGTTTATGGATACTCTTTTCAGCTTCAGCTACGTACATAGAATCGTTAAGGTTGGAAGGGACCTCTAGAGATCATCTAGTCCAACCCCCCTGCACACGCAGGGTCACCTAGAGCACGTGGTACAGGACTGCGTCCAAGCGGGTTTTGAAGATCTCCAGAGAAGGAGACTCCACAACCTCTCTGGGCAGCCTGTTCCAGTGCTCTGTCACCCTCACTGTTAAGAAATTTTTCCTTAAGTTCCTATGGAATTTTTGATGTTTCAGTTTCCGGCCATTTCCTCTAGTCCGATCAGTGGCCACCACTGAAAAGAGACCATCACCGTCCTCTGCACTCCCTCCCTTGAGGTACTTATAGACACTGATTAGATCCCCTCTCAGCCTTCTCTTCCCTAGGCTGAACAGGCCCAGCTCCCTCAGCCGCTCCTCATACGGCAGATGTTCCAGGCCCCTGATCATCCCTGTAGCCCTGTGCTGGACTCTTTGAGCAGCTCCACATCCCTCTTGTACTGTGGAGCCCAGAACTGGACACAATACATTGGTGGCAATGAGCCACCACAGAGAGGATCTCAAACCAGATTCAGATTTACCTGTTTGCTTTCAGCATAAGCATTACAAATTCTTCAGGCTCTGGTAAAAACAGCATCTTGCATATTTTTTCATTATTTTTCTTTTTTATGAATTATTAAGTCTCCTTCTCTGCCCGAAAAAGGAGGGCAGAGTAAAAATGGGCATCTAACAGTTTGCTTAAGTGGAATTTTCAAGGCCTATACATTACACTGCAAGAACCCTGTTACTGAGAAATAAAAGGCAGTTGTGCTCAGAGCACATCATCTTCATCTGCTGCACTGTCACAGTGACTCCTTCCAACTTTGAAAGTAAGTAAGCCAGTAGCAGAGCTTAGGGCTTTAGATTCAGGAGAGCAAGACAGGTGAGAGACAGTAGCTTCTTCATCATTCAGTAAAATGGATGCCGTGAAACACTGGAGTTTTGCCATGTCATTAAGTCTTCTCCCTGCTTTCCCCACAATCCCTTTTGAGTTACTGAATAACAGCGTGACTGGCAGGGAGGAAACTGTTCTATGCTTACAAGAGCTACAGCACCTTATGGCACAGATGTCCTTGCTGCCTTACCCTTTGTATAATGGTGTGTTGTCTTATCCAGTGGAAAGTAGTTTTTTTTTTTTTTTTTCCTTCTGGCAACATGTTTTTGCTTAGCAAGCAAATCCCAGTAACATATCCCAGATACTCTGTCAGATGCCCTTTTCCAGATGTTGTCCACGAAGCTGGCTCAGTCTCTTTCTGCACGCTTCTGGTGCAGCCTTAAGTGGTTTCACTTGCATTTGCCAGTTCTCCTATCTGACGTGGTAATTCTGGGTATCAGTTCAAATGATGAACTCTCCCAGTGCGTGGAGTTTGCTGAGCTGACAGTGACCACAGCAGCTGAAGAAGACTATGAGGAAGAGTGAAGGTGTATTTCAGTCCCCCTTCCTTTGCGGTCCCTAATCAGATGAGACTTCTCCAGCAAACCAGTAATGGGAAAAAGAGTGTATTTAAAATATTCACAAGATTACAATAAAAAACATGAAAGCCAACATTAAAGTCAATTCAAGAAAAAATATCCATGATGACTGTTTTGAGATGAGCCTGTAAAAGCAAAAGCACAAACAGTTGCTACACGGGCACTTTGTGTAATCAGGCCATGCAATGCATATCTAGCTCCCTCACACAGATTATACACCCATCTTATAGGTGTTAGTTCTCTTCCATACCCCCAAGAGAAGAGGTTTACAAAAAGAAAAGCATCGGGTCAGTTTCCAGTTGTATTTACCACATTAAGCAGCTGGTGTTATAGGGAGACAGAATGATTGCACAGCACGCTGATCTCAAAAGGCATTGAGCTTACATTTTAGAGAGTGCAAAAATACCTTTAAATAAAAGGGTTTGTTAGCTAGTAAAGAGAAGGGAGAGAAGCCTCAAAGAGCGTAATTGCTGAGCGTAGTTAATATCATGATTTTGCAGTATCCCATATAAAATATTATCTAAATATTAGCACCACAGGAGTGTGGTCATGGCCCAGAAATGTTACCCACCTCACTTTGGCAGTGATTGAAAAATAATTCTGTCACCTAGTACACAATAAGAACATTTTGTATTTGAGGTCCTAAGCTGCTATACGAGTAGTGTAAAATCCCAAGACAAGATTTCAGAACAAACGGAGAGTATTTTGATTATAATCAAATAGCCCACAATTCACCTCAATGAATCCACTCTTCAGGGAAAGCAGCTTCTGAGGCGCATACACACACTTACTGCAGTTACAAGGCAGATGGTTACCTAAACAATTCTCACCGGTCTAAAAAAGTTAAAAACATAATTCCAGCTTTTCTGGTCGCAAATTGAAATAGCGTGAAAGCTTTGAAAGAAAACAAAACCCTACTGGTCTCCAGTTAGAAATGACACATCATACAGAGATTTACAGAGACACATTTGCTACCCTGCAACAGTTCATAACGCTAATGAGCGTGGCGATCGCCTCCTCTACAGAACTGCTGAATTCAGAAGGGGAAATGGAGTTGTGATGTACAACTGCTGATTCACTCAGATTCAGACCTTATAGTTCATTTCATTACTTTCTGGTAACCTGGAATAGAGAAGAATTTTGTACTGACAGTATAAAACTTTTTCCCACCTTGCAGTTCTGTTGGAGGGGAGAAGACAGGGCAAGACGAACGATGTCTTCTATATTCCTGTCTCTAGGATGTGCAAGTTGTCTTAGCAGCCAGAATCCAAATCCAATCCAGGTGAGAATCCAAAACAGCACATCGTCTACAGTGGCTACAAGGTTTGCCTTATGTGTAAATGTCCTTTTTTCCTCACAGCAGAAAAAAAACATATTTGAGATTGATGCTGGTTTTGTGTCCCTGTGCATTAAAACCTGCATGACAAATAAAGAATTCTCTGCAAAACCTTAGGTATCACTGGCCCTCCCCAACTCTATTTTCCAAGAGTTATTGCTCACATTAACAATTTTATCATTTGTTACTCCTTTAAGAAAGATTCAGCTGTGCTTCAGCATGCCTGCCCACAACACTTTCCTTCTCCTTCCCTTTAATTAAGATGATAGCAGTAGAAAAAAAGGTAACAGAATTAAGTTTTTGGTCAGTGTAACACCAGGATCTGATGACGCAGGCTGGCTTTAATCTCTACCTACTAGCCATCAAGGAAGCACAAGTCCTCTGTCACATAAGACCCTACTAACCAAGTTGGCATCAGCATTTGCCAGCACATGTTTACCATATCTGAAAGCACCCAGAGGGACAGAAAGTTCATAACAGCTTTAGTCATATATTGCCTCAAGTTTTTTTGACTTCAACCCGCATAAGTTACTTTCACAGCTGCACTGTAAAAGCTGTCTATTCCTGCCAAGCAACATCATTCATGTTTTAAACATGAATGTTTAAACATTTTTAAAATACTACCTAGTTATTCTACCTGCACAAAGAGGATCCAAAGAGCCTTGCAAAGAGCCTCCTCAGTACAGCCTATATTTATGTACCTATAGCTTATCAAAAGCAATGAAAGATGTTTCCTAAAGTCAGCACCAGAAGTAACAGGATTGTGCTCAGATTCTCCAGTATAGTCCAGCATAAGAAAATAAAAGTAACAGACAACAGCAGAGTTGAGGCCAGCCCTGTCTTCTCATAGCAGCAGGTTTTTGATGGTTCAGCTCATCGCATTTCTCTTACTGAAAAATATCCGGAGAGAAAGAGGGTGCAGGTCAAAAGGCAGTTCTTCAAGTGACCACCTCCAAAGTTTCTGTTTCTTGTTAAATGTAAAACATTAGGGAGCAACAGCCTGCTAGACAGGGAAAGCAGCAGCAGGACTCATCCTGATTTTAGTGAGGCTTTTAACAAAAGCAGGTGTTGTCAGAAAACAGAGTGATCCTGACAAAGTACTACATGGTGTACCCAACTTTGCTGGGAGAAAACACACTTTACTCAAAACAGTTATAAAGTTTCACTGTCACAAGTAAAGTTTCACTGTCAAATTATCTAAAGCAATTCCAAAAGGCTTTGCCATGGACCTAAACTAAATATTTTTAATTTACTTGACAATACAGTGGAATGAAACCTTAAGTTTGCAGATATCAAGCTAAGGAGTGTTGCAAGCTCACCGGAGGGCAGGATGAGAACTCAAAGAAAATTTTCATCTGACAAATGGAAGATGGCAGAATTTCAGTAGAGACAAACAGATTGAACTAGGGAATAGTAAGAAGCAGAGAGCAGGGGTTATAAAAATCGAACTGAACATGACTTACTGCCACAGAAAAGCCAGTATCACATTAGGATGTACAAAAGAGAAATCTTTCTTCTATACACTGCTCTTATAAGACCTTGGCTGGAATGCCAGTTCTAGTTTTGAGCACCAGATTTCTGGATACAAACAGATCAGCTAAGGAAAGATCCTCTTCAGCAGAAAAGAATGATCAGAAATCTATAAATCTATGTTTATTCTAGAAACAAGAAGCTGGGAAATAATGCTCAACTAGTAGGCTTGCGAAGAGGAAGGAAAGAAACTGTCCTCCACGTCCTCTGTGCAAAGACAAGTAACACCACAAAAAAAAAAAATCCAAAGGGGAAGATTTCCTCCAGTGGTCATTTGGCCTGCAGAAAAAAACACCTATAAGGAATTGTCGGAGGTCAGAGGTGTAATGGGGCCAGGAGTGAGAGCTGAGGGAATTGTGTAACTTCAAGATCTCTTGGAGCCCTTTTTTTGTGCTTATATGAAATGACAGAGTTTCACAGAAGAAACATTTAACTGAAAGGTTCAACAGAAGCTGAGGCAGTGACATAGAGCTATAGCTTCTTATCTCTGTAACTCTCTAGCTCTTAAGATTTCTCAAGTAAACTAGCATTTCACAAATCTGACAGACCAACACTATCCCTGTATGGTAAAGGTCTAAGCTTGAGTATATGGGCTCAATACAACAGTAAACAAATCTGTGACCTGCATTACACAGATCAGATAGGCCTAAAGGTTTCCTTCACTCACAACGGTAAGACGTAACATTTCTAAAAGCTAGAAGTCAGAGCATGGCTTACCACACTGAGTGAAAACACCTGGTTTATATAAGAAGCTGAGAACCTGATCAAGGCAAAATCAATATCTGTGAGGGTCCCCCCCACCAAGGAAAATTAGGCCCCATAAGTAAAAAAAGACTCTCCAGGTCAATCTAGAATCTTCAGGCATCTTCCAGTTTCTCCATTAATAATCAAGATAAAAATATTTAAGAATTGTGA
Organism: Tinamus guttatus; assembly: GCF_000705375.1. Next base: position 41,793 of record NW_010582118.1, read on the forward strand.
TGTGAGTTTTCACTTTCTCTCTCGTCATACAAGATACAAAAAGAATGTCAGCAATTTATAGGCAGAATTCTTATCGCATTTCAACATGCAACACTGGTATCACTTCTGTACGATTAAATAGACTATTTACACACAATACATATATATCTTTCCCTCTGTATACACATGCATTGGTCCTAGCCTAGGCATCAAAGGCCACATGTGAGTTCTCTGGGTCAAATTTTGTTCAAGCAATTCCAGTCTGAATGTGTGTTTTGCTTTGGATGAGTTAGCATCTCCTCTCAGTTCTTCCGAATGTCAGCATAGACCACAGACTCTGACTTGTTAATCTTGTCGCTGTGCTGTCCGCCGGAGTGATCTAACTGCGCGTAAATGACTGGGCCCTGGAAACAAACAAAAAAACACAATCAGCATTTCTCAGAATAGGTCACACTGCCCCTTTCCTCAGCAGGGGCTGCAGCTGAGACCAAAATAAAGCAGGACCACACAGCTTTCATGATTGCTGATGGCACTGTGAAGCAAGTGAAATGAGCCCTCACCTATACATGAGCTCTAGTCTGCCACCTTTCTACCTTTTTCCACCAGGAGCATGCCAAACAGCACAGTGTCCTTCCTTGAATACTGTTAAGGCTGAATGCCTTTGCACAAAAAGCAAAATCTAGAATACTTTATTCTGAAAAGCAGCTTTTCTTGGATGTTGGGGAAGAGAGAAAGACGCATAGCTTAGTCAGATGCATGCCAGGTTTAACATTTTAAGGGAGAAAATGTATTACAGGTTTTCTGGAAGACAGCAGAGCATATTTCATGTGCTACTGTTGAAGTCCTGCACATCTCAGTGCAGCCATAGCACTGGGACACTGAGCAAGATGTAGAGAACAAATTGGCAGCCGCTCTGTGATAATCAGTCAATGCTCAAGCAAGCAGCGGGATGAAAACTTACACAGCGGTGAGCCAAAAATTGCTAAAACACTGCAGTAAGGGGAACTCTTACCTCATTTTCGAGTCAATACTCATAGTTAAAGACCTAAGATTAAGTCCTTTAGCTCTTGGGCCATCAAGGCTTTCTTGTCATGCTACAGAGCAACCTGAGGCATGGTGAAGGCCCTCAAACTAGACCACTGTCCATGACCATCGTGCCTGACTTCTCCACATCTGAGAGAAATTTGCTGTTTTGGCTCAGTCTCTGCAGCACTGCTGAACACTGACAGCTACGGTCAGGCTTTCCCTCGAAGCGGCCATGGTAGCAAGCGCCACCCACCACGGATGCACCAGGTGAGCAGGGGCAGAGCACTCAAACATGGCAGCACCTTCCCAAAGCACCACACACTCCAAAACACAGCCTACAGGAAAAGGGAATGGCAATTGTTTGAGATGAGGTGAGGACAGGACCTGAGCGGAGCAGATACCTGGTAAGACACTGTTACAGGTGTGACCTTTGGGCAAAGGAACACCTGGCCTGCAGCTCCAATTCTGCACACCCCAACTGAAAGAAGCACAGAGCAGAAGGCTGTGACCACGTGAGCTCCACGGAGAAAACACACACAGAAACACTAGCTGTGCAGGAGAGAAAGTGGACTGTCCAGCTGGCAGGGGATCACCAGGAAAGGTCTTTGGTCATCTGCCCCAAGCCATGGTTCAATGATACAATAATTGGAGCTCCAGAGCATTTCGAGTCAGTTAAAAAGAAATCCAACACTACACAAAATGCTCTCTACAATAGGTCATGTTCGTTTAAGAAATTATTATGACTCATTTTTTTGCCAGAGGAGCCCATTCAGGATCAGGTATCACCATTCTAATTTTATGGCAGGTAAAATATAATTACCCTGCTGCAACCAGCTTATTAGATAGTGGTGGGTAACCTGACTGGTGTGATCACCTGATCCAAATGACACTAGCATTGTTTGGATGTGCTTACTGCCACCTAAATAAATGATAGATTAGCTAACCTACAGAAAAGGAAGAGCAAGACTCATTAGAGTGTCCCATCTATTTGATCTGTTGCTGATTGATTTTCTAACTGATTATGATCAGCATCAGAGCCACAGCAATGGTCACAGTAAAAAGCTCCGCGCTCCACACATCTTCCCTAAGCACACTCTGTATCTGAGCTAATGCCACTTAATTCCACCTAAAAAGAAGTTTCTGCGCGAGAGACTATTCCTGGAGGCTTCTGGAGCTCCATCAGGAGGAGCTAATACGATGTTTTCATCTTTTACTCCACAGCAGAATAGCTCCCCTGTGCAAAGGGAAAGGAGAAAAAACATTCTCTGCCAACAGCAAAGCACAATCCTTGCTAGGAGAGCATGGATGTTGCTGGTCACTGGCTACCATTAATGATAGTAGATACAGAGAGAAATCCAAGGGCCTTCTTTCTGCATGTGATACCTCCAGTGACATGGAGCTTTAGAAAGCCTCTTCTTACATAAGCACAAGCTTCAAAAAAGTCTAACCAGCTCAGAATTTTCACCTAATCCCACATAAGCTCATAACCGAAAGAAAGTCCAACACTGTCATATACTCCTCAGCATTTCCCTCAGCCTCATGATTTTTCCAGTCAGAGTCAATGGAAAAGAGGAGGCAGGTACCTTGCTAAAGTTTATCAGCAGAGTCATGAATTGAAAGTTGCAGCAAAAAAACAGGACTTACACAGACTGAACACTGTGCCACAGGGTGTGCAATGTTTCCAAATTCTTCAGATGATTCTAAGGGATGTTGCAGCTACCTCGGATGCCAGCCCATCTCAAAATTAAGTAAGTCAGGAGTCCCTACACTGAAAGCACCTCCTTCTCAGGGCCCTGGGGTCCAGTGTACAGCATACAGGTACAGTGTACAGAACCAGTTCAGAAAGAGCCAAACTTCTACACAGCTGCACTTTGGTGCTTTCTGTGTGCTTAGCACACAGCTAAGCTTTAGCGCTTTCTGCTTCTACGTTGACCAGACCTTAGGATCAGCTTAGGATCTTTGTGCCAAACTGTTCTGTTTCAGAGACTCCGAACTGTTCTCTGTCTTCATAGACTCACTTCTAGAGAAGTGACTATTTAGAGTCAGTGTTCCTTCAGTCTTGAGACAACACACGTCTTCCTTATAGTTTGCCTGCTAGGACCCCACTCACTAGCAAGGATATTCATTTGTGAAATGCATACAGCTCAAGTATTCATCAGAAACACTCTTTTCACTCATCCAAATGATACTAGGGTAGAGTCAAAATCAGTAGAAAAATGGTGGCATGGAGAAGAAACACCCATACAGATTCAATAGGACAGAACATACTCATGGGAAAAGGTAAAAGGGAGGGAGGGAGGAAGGAAGGAGGGAGGGACGGAAGGAAGGAAGGGGCAAGGAAGGAAGGAAGGGGGGAAAGAAGGAAAAGGAGGAGGAGGGAAGAGGAGAAAGTGGGGAAGGAAGGAGAGTGGATTTGGCTCAATCAGCTGAACATCACAAAACCAGACACACGTAGCTCCTGTGCTCTGGGGCCTGCCAGAAAGGAAGCTCCATGGATGATAGGCTTGCACCCAAACACAAAGGAAGTGCAGGTTCGGGATGTTCACTTCAGAGAAGCCTTACATCCAATGCAGGTGAGATATTATGTCTTGTGGAGGCAGGGTTCTGTGTCTATACATAGTTCATGCCAGTGAAATTTCAGGCATTCAACTACCCAGTAAAAGAAGCACATAGGCATTCCCTGTTTAGCAAGCAGCACTGGCTGTGGGCCAGTGTATAAAGATGGTCCACTGATATAAAAATGTCAAGAAAGGAAAATGCAGTGCTTGAACAGTTGCAGCCTGCAACAGTTTCTGGGAATTCCTAGGAATGTGAATACGAACATTTTACTAACACATCAGTTTGAAAGCTACAACTAATTTCTTGATTAGCAAGAAATATCAAGTTTTATATAGATGTAATTTGTTTAAATATATTTAATTTGCATGCTGATATCACTTGGTGAGCTGAGTCTTTTCTTGGAAGAGTTGAGGCAAGAAGTTTAAAATATAACTAATCAATTTTCAAATTAGTTTTCTCACTGATTTAAATCAATTGTTTTAATCTTATCAAACCTCATTGTATTGTGAATCTTTTTAAAGACAAGTATGTTTGCTTGCTGTTCTGTAAAGATGGGGCAAAGACCTAACAGAGCTTAACTCATCTGTTCCCTTATATAGAAATAAAGCCATTTCCCATATTTTTTTCTTTGAGGTCAGGAGCATCCACATTTTCAAGTTTTCCTTTAAGATTCTATTCAAGAACATGCTGTAAGACCAAAAAGATTAATTTCAAAAACAAACTGAAAGACCAAGAGAGTGGGGACTTAACTTTATCCAGCTCACGTATTTTGTTGGGACAACTGAAGAAATCAGACATCACCTCTGATTTACAAACTCCTGCGAGTCAACACACTACTCCGCAGAGTTGCAAAAAGGTGACCTTTTAAAAAAAAGAGTCCAGTTTGGACTTAAACTCACTCAGGATCCATGCCTCTGCAGGAACTGATGAGGATATACCAATGAAGAGGTAAGAAACAGCTGCAGTGCAAACAAGGAAATCCTGTAACAGATAATCGTGCATTGCATAGGATCCCTCTTTGATGTGTGCTCTCTCCTATCTGACTTGCTTCCCATAGGATGTTAGTCTGGCCAAGAGCCACCTTCTTCCTTCAAAGCCAGCAGAACTTTGCTGACACTAGCAAGAGCAAAGGAAAGTTTCTCAGCTACAAATGCACAAGAGCCAGGTGTACAGGGAAGCAGAGGAGAGCTCGCAGTAGCAAGAGATATCTTCCAATTGATCATCACTGGTTAGTGTTTGCTTAAGTGTCACTTATTTGCATGTAAAGGTAGCACATGGCACTTAGAACATACACATTCACAGTGGTGGAGAAAGGAAGCAAAACTCCTCCTACATTAAAATCCTACAACAGATTAGGCAGCTTCACAGGGTGTAATGTATTAAGGAGCTAGTCATTCCTCATCACTGCCACACTTGCACTTCACTACCACTTGTGCTGGTTAACACACGCAATCAGAATCACCTTTCTCATAGGAAAGTACAAAAAGGATGCTAATATCAAGGTGCTGTTCTTCCAAGTGCATTAAGCCTTCTAAGGAGTCCACCAGTTCCCCTTCATTGTCCATCCTTTGTGTGGAGCAGATACCTCTACCACCCAACCCTTGTCACCTTAACAAACAGCACCTAACTGATGTGTCCCACCCTGCCTCCATCTTTTCCATACCATCTCCTGCATATTTTGTGAGGGTTCTGCTTTGGAGAGCAGCAGGAAGCTGTTTACCTGGTGTGATCTGACGGGCACGCTGTTTACCAGACCCTCTGTGTCGGAGGGTGACTTCTGTGGAGCCTGCTTAACCGGTGACATCAAGCTCTCAGAGGTACCGCAGCTGACGAGGTGGCAGAGCAGAGTTTGCAGGACAACGTTCAAGATGCATAACAAAAACAAAAAAAAGAACACAACAAACAAACAAACAAACAAAAAGAAAAAAAAACGAGTGATGGCAGGATGAAAGTGGCAGATTATGCCAAAATAAAAGTGAACATAATGGACTCTGGAATAAACACGTATATTCTCCATCTCTCCCCAGTTATTTCTCTATCCTTCCTCCTAGAGTCTTACTGGTGAAAAGGAGGAAGAGGCAACTCTTAACAGAGCAAAACAACTTCTTCAAAACCCAAGTTCTCTAGCTATTCCTATTTAACCAAACCAGCCTAAAACCCATACGCCTTTTATTCATTAAGGCTTCAGACTCAACAGTGAGCAGCATCTATTTGCTAACAATATATAAGCTAAATAGTCTCAATCACTGAGGCAAAGGTTTTACCACTGCTGCAGTTTTAGCAAATACTTTCTAGAGCCACCAGCTTTTCCATATCACAAAGGCACTTCCTACCAAACCCCACGTTAGGTCACTTGCTTTTGGCTTGGACAGATTGACAAAATAAATCTGTCCCCCCGGTGTCTGTACAACAGACACTAATCTCTAGAATGGTTAAGAGTCACAAGTGATATGTAAGCTCGATGCCTCAATACAGCTACTTGCATACCTAAATAGGACAAATCTTGTCTGAAATCTCAGGAAAGTGTCTTGTGGTGCAAACAGTCCTGAAAGAGGCTACTGTTTTTCATTTTCTGCTTGCATTTTTTTCCGCCTGCCTAAAGCAGGACTGAAAAGACCTGCAGGGCACCTGGAGAAAGATTGAATACCACAGAGATAAGCCTATGAGTACATTCATGCCCTTACATTTATTTTCGGTAGCCTCTGGGCAGTAACCTGTCTTTAACTGCTAGCTCTACCTCCGCTTACCCAAGCACTCAGGGAAGAAAACTGTCCACTTCCTTGACAGTAAACACAGGAGTTCCCTTTGCTACCACAGCCCCCTGACCACTGACTGTTCTCTTCTCCCAACCACTGTGGACAGACAGCGCACAAAGCAAGTACAGGGACAAACAAATGAAGACACTGACATTCTGCAGACCACCTCTTCACAGTAACCATTTTACTCTTTGAATAAGTCTAACCATAGAAGATTTAGCTCGTGGAACCTACAGCAGTGACAAAAATGTACTGCAGAGCCACCCATCACAGCAAGGGCCTTCCACTCAGTCTCAGAGACAGGGCAGCCCTCTGTGACTAAAACGAGCTAACTGTGAATTGTTTGTTTTATTCACAAAATTTCTAAGATACATGCTACCTAAAAGTCAAATTCAGGTTTAAGCAGCTAATACACTTAGAGCACTCAAAACATCAGTTTTCAAACTCCAGATCAGTCCAAGCCAGAGGAATACATATGGGACATTTTCTTTTATTCTGGCAAGGAAAGGCCTCTGAATTTCCTGTGCTCTAGTCCATGCACTGGCAAGTTCGCTGCTGGAAGAGATGGAGGGACACCATCTGGGGCAAGGAGGAATCCCTCCCCAGTCAGACATGAGACAATGAAACCCAAGCACCCAGTGAAATGCATCATCCCTTTGCCAACAGGTGCCAGCACAAATTACAATGAAGGTATGTTAGCACAAAGCCAGCTGGTTAGTCAGCAAGGGACGAGGAAATGTGTACACATACACACAGGTATTAACAGCAACCACCAACTTGATTAGTTACCATGGTGTCTAGAAGGACTGGAAGAGAAGACCCAGCCCTGTTACATTCCCAATCTGGCGTCTATATCAGGATCTCTGTAAGGAGAGGAAGGTAAGCAGGATCCGATCCCAGTACACCAAGGCAGAAAGAAAAAAAAAAAAAAAAGGTCAGAGTATGAACGGAGACTGTGGCCATGCAAGGGTTCCAGACACCTCCCAGTGCCCCCGCCCTCTTCACTTCAAGGCAGAATTGTTATCTACAGTAAGTGCATCTCATCACCGCCACTGCACACTGGGTTAGTGTCACGTAGAAGGAAATTCATAAGTTTGGGATGTCACAGCACATCTAGTTTCTCTTAACAGGTCATGCAGAGTTGGCGTAGTCAGTGAAAGCAGTATTAAAACTTCAGAGATTACTTTCCTGAGAGAGTAGTTAAATCTGCCACAAGAACTTACAGTGCATGAACTACTGCTCCTGACTCAGCTCCAGCACTTGTGCACTGGAAAGCAGGTCACTCAGAAGCAAGACATGCAGACCTTGTCACACACACCATGGGTGCATGACACTGCAAGCTTCTTGTCAGTTCTTGGGGGAAGGACACATGCAAAAAGGAAAACCCAGGCTTTCCACACAGTTTTGAGCACACACAGCCACCTTCACTAAAATCAGCCTTACCACTGCACAATGGTCAATTCAATTTCTCTAAGCTCTCCAACTGGCAAAAGGACAGGGCAAAGTTCAATTTAGAAATCCCCATGAGTTTGTTTATGTAAAGTCAAAGAAACCGGGAGTAGGGTTTGTTTTTTGGGGGAGTTTGTTTTGTTTTGTTTTGTTTTGGGAGATGAGGGAAAAAAACAAGAGAAAATTATAAATCTTGCTTTTGTTTCTAAGGTTACACAAGCAACAATTTTCACTCTTTCTTACCAAAGCAAATGATCAGTTAATTAGAGAGAAGGTGAAAAGTGTCACCACCAGCAACACCAAGTTCCGTTACCACAGGACTCAACTCTGCCTTTGCTAGATCTTGTAGACTTCTCATATCCCCACTGAAGTCTCTGTGCTTCCTTTTAGAAGCATCCTCCTAACATGAAAAACCTTGCAGGGATGGCAACAATTAACTAAAAAACAGACTGAATGCGAATGGATGCAGAGAGGCTCTTCCTTCCTTCACTGGAAGAGTGGTGATGAATGGTACTCCATCAGGATCAGGAGCAAGACACTATCAACTGAAAATCAAGTCTTAATCTCAGCAGAACCGTTCCTTAAAACTGCACACGTGGTGGGTTTTTTTTGGAGGGAGGGGGAAGAGGGGCAAGAGGGAAAGTGGAGTTAGGAGATATCAGATTAAATGCTCTTAGGGCATACAATCTTGGGGCTGAAAAATAACTTCACTATTTGGTGATTTTTAGGTGCAACTCATGATCAGCAGGTCTCTTTAAGCACAGTACAAAGATAACCATTCCAGGCAGCTGACCAGTCTTTCACAAGGCTGTGTCCTATCCCTAACCATGATTGCTAAGACTGAAACAATTCCTACCCCCTCTAGCCCTCCCACTGATCCTACTGCTGTTCCTCACATCATTCAGGGTGAGGAGGGAAATCTCTTACCCAGAGTAACGTTTTTTAGAGTTGTTCTTTCTCACGACAAGACACACGACAATAGAGATGAGCGGTAGGACACCTGTAACCGTACCGATGACTATCCCTGCCACCATGGCAATGGGGAACGCTGGCAGGCTGTCTGGGGAGAGAAGGGAAAAAACATTCAACTCTTCTGCAATCCCTGATTAACAGCAGTGCAAACCACAAATGCTCTTGACTTTGCATTCTTCTAGAGCAGGAGCTCTAGCATTGTAATGTCTAGGAATGAAAACATGCAGCCTAAACGGTAGCAAGAGCAGGCAGCCAGAATGAACTGAGCACACACCAAGAGTGTTCTTTCAGTCAATATCATCCAGAAGAAAGTTTCTCTTAAACTAAGAATTTTGATTCACATGTCAAGGAACACGAGTGACAGTGATGCCAACCCTACCTCACATTGTATCTCAGAAACAAAATTACATTCACCTGGGAAATTCCTCGTGAGGTCAATAGGAAAACAGAGGCACACTTAAACAACTGAGTAAGAGCACTGAGAGCTGGGTGTTCTTTGGGTAGCATGCAGATAGCCCAGAGACACACTTACAGGAAGACAGTACTGCTTTTCTCATGTTTTCCACAGTATACTTTTTAGGGGAGGGGAGACCAAGCAAGAGCAGCCAGGAATAAAGCCAACCAGAGAATGAGTAAAAAAGACTTACAAGATGAAGGACACACAGACTGCTACTATAGCCTTTTCCAGCATCAAAATTGTAACAAAGTTGTGTGGGGGTATTTTTTTCATCATAATTAACACAAAACGTCTTAGGCTGGAGGCCTTCTCACAAGACTGCACGCTACACTAAACACCTGCATCAAATACAAGTGAACCAGTGTAAGATGCAACAGAAAATGCCAGATCTAGAGCATCTTTCCCAGATACTTCTGTCCACTCATGCTCACACAAAGCATTCCCAGCAAGTACAGAACCTGTAGATCAAACCCCATTTTCAGATACTTATACAGTAGCAGCAGTACAGCACAGTATGCTGAAATAGGAGCATTATACTAAGACAAGGCTTACATTTATCGCCATTCATTATGAGTTTAATAACTTCCAGGAGAAGGGTTGTCTGATCCCTAGCCCTTTCACTGATCATGTCACCATTCCACCAAAAATCATCGCATCAATAGTTTTCCTGGCACTCCAGTGTTTGAGGCCAATTCATAACAACATGGCAATTTGAAGCTGACTGCAAAATCGAAGATGAAGTCATAACTGCCACACTTTAGAGGAAGGCATTGATTCTTTACAGAGTCTTTGGGGCAGCCCAGAGACCCATCTGCTATTACGGAGAAGAGTCCAGAAATGGTAATACTTCTCCGGTACAGATGACAGAGATTGTGTATGAGCCACATATGGAGATAAGCAGACTTATTTGGGGACATGTAAAAAGTAAATTCCTTAGTACTTGTGTTTGTCACCTTTCCAGGTACAGAAATAAATGGCTATAAAAGCATCCAAACATGTAAATTTTGTTAGTAGACCACCTACTGCCTTGCACGCAAGGAAAAAGCCACACACACACTTTGAGAGCAAGAATTTAAGGGGCAATCCAAAACTGCTGTACAGATCATCCCCTTAAAGAGTAATGCTAAAGAAATAAAGAAAGAAAGAAGATGGATTAATTGACACTACCTACTCTCCTAGATTTGTCATTTGACTTGGTCATTTTTTTGCCTTTCTTTCTTTGTTAAGGGATAAATTGTGCTGTTTACAGAGTTTTGAAGAAGGTATGAAATGCACCTGTTTACGTGTAAAACCTGTCTTGCTTTATCACTCTTCAGAACAGACTTTAACATACTACAGAGAAGCCCACTCGTTCAAAGTTCAGCTGAAGAAGCGTGCCTTCCCCGCTTTCTTGGTTTCAGTTTTCTTTTCTGTCAGCTGAGCTTGGAGGTGGAAGGGTGCTGCAGGACTGTGGCTCTGTGTCCTCAAAGGCGAGAAGCTCTCTGCTCTCTGCTGAGCAGAATGCTCAGGTTTCTGTATT
>NW_010582122.1:0-11820 GCF_000705375.1 Tinamus guttatus
CCAGCTCTATGAAACAGCTTCCAGCCTGCCCTCCCCTCTTAACCACTAAATCTCAGCAGTACAAATCCTCAGTGGTGCCACACGAGTGGGAACGAACACACCAAGCTGGGTACATGTGGATGCGGGGCAGCGCACGCTGCATTATGACCAAAGAGGAAACCACAGACCAGGTTTCTTTGTGCCACCTCCTCCATCAGACGTCTTGGCAAGTTCCTGTCCATACTTCGCTACTCCGCACAGTGTACTCCACTGACCAAGTCTTATTTTCACTTCCCTTTTATTCCTTTCTCTCTACAGGGCAGAATTGTATTCAAAGTACCCCACAAATCCCCCTTTCGGTGAGTCACTGCACTGTCCTCTCTGCCAAATGCCACTTGCAGCTTCTCTCTCTTGCAGAACCCTGTAGCACTTTCAGCCAAAGAAACCAGACCCAGGGGATGAAGATCCTCTAAACACTGGCACTGCATTTATAATGTGTATTTTATCTACATAAAATTCCCACTTTCTGCTGGGGTAGGAAATAGCAGAGTGACTATCAAAACAACTAGGAAAATTAGCCTTTCTTGGTAATGGAGAAAGAGGAACTTTCAAAGGAATTCAGAGCAAAAGAAAAAAAAGTTTCAAAAGTTGCCCTAAGGAAGAACCCTGCTCTCTCTCTCTCTTCCATAACTAAAAGAAGTCCAGAAAAATTAAACTTTCTTTAAGTTAGTTGGTGTTAGAAAATGCCAAAGAGAGAGGAACTCAAAGTCTCCTCATTCAAGCGAAGCACAACAAAAATACAACATAAAATGGAGATCTGTCACAAACATACAGAAATCCTTTTCGTTTAAAAGGGACACTTTTTACTATTAACAAAGGTTTGACCCAAGATTTGCACTGAAGCAAAAACAAAACAAGAAACCCACGGATGGGTATTATGTAAGGGCCAGCGTACCAACCCTGAAAGGGTCCTGCAGCATAACATCCTTCACTTGTCTTCTCTAAGGCACATAATATTTGTTCTCCTTCATACCTCACACCTGAATAAAGCCATGGAAAGCTCTTTAAGTGATTATTTGAGTGATACTTGCTCCATGTAACCTTTGGAAAGAGAAAAGTCACCTGGGCCCAAGAGTTTGAGGCGTGAGAGGAGGCCTGTGGTTTGCGTTAATTGTCACACAGAGAGCAGATACAAAGCAAAATTTGGTCCTTTGAAAAAACATTTTATGTATCATCCCTCACAAGAAGGGCATGCAAAAGCAGGACGCTGAGAAAGAACCAAGACTTGCAGAACTGCGAACCAGTCACTAGCAGCATATCTAACGTTTGACTTTTTGCTCCAAAAACATGGCTTCTAAGCACTTTACAACTCACATTTAAACTCGGCATCCATTTAAATTCTCGATGCTCATCTAGCATTTAAAATTTCAGTTATGAACAGGGTTTCAATGTTCAGTTGCATTAGTCCGAGGAACACCTGGAAATCACAAAAAAAAAAAAAAATCAAGAAGATAACCAGGTTTAAAATTAAATCCAGCAGCTGCCCAGGCCACCTTAGCCAGCAACCCAAGGGTTAACTAGCAAAGCTGGCCTGTACAGCCTGTAGAAAAGCCATAAACCACAGCACGCTTCCCATTCAATAACTCTTCTACTTCTCTCTGGTTAGATTCAGTATTAATCTAAAAACCAGCGTGGAAAAGCTTGCAAGTCATTCTTATATGGAATAGTTTAGGACCATGCCTAAACACAACCAGAAGAGTTTTCCTGGAGGCCTCTCAGATTTGCTTCCTCATTTGACCACATACTGGCATAGAGCCTTTTCCCTTCCTGCTACAGGATCAGGTTTTACCAGTTCAAATTGACTTGAAAGCAGCTCCAAGATTTAGGTCTCATTATTCCTATAGAACTAGGATTTATGGGAAAAAATCGTGTACAGAGGAAAAAAATCTACACTAAAATTCTCCTTCCCAAGATATAAACAAATACTAACATCAAACTGTGTGAGATGCCCTCTTGCTAGCACCTTCTCTATTACTTTCTTAGGCAGCAAACTGAGGCTTCATCTCACTAACACTATTAAAATCATAACTACCTGGCAAAAAGGTCATTTTTCTGCCTACTTCCAGCAAGTAAACACCGAGCACGTGGTCAGATGCTATGGCAGTTTGTCCTGCCATAAGGCCAAAATACAGGCCTTTTGTCCTGTATTTTTGGCTCCCACAGTGAGGTGAACCCATAGCACAGGAAATGTTTGGTCCTGTATTCAGAAAAAAACAGAGCTATTAAAATTGGACGGTTATCTGATTTGATGGGACAGAGAGAAAAAACAGTTTTTCTGAACTCCATTAGAGTTATCCTGAGAGATGAGCAGGCAGGAAGCTTTTCTGGTCTCACCAAGCACCAGAGCTCACAAGATAAAGCAGTCGCCCATCGCCCATCTGAGGGTGTGCACAGAGGGGAAGCGAGAGGGAAAATCCCTGCTGAAAAGTGTAGACGTGTAACCCTGGAGGTAGAGCGGGAGATCTGGATCAGAGGACCCTAACCCAAACTCAAAGATTTCTCTGCCTTCATCAAAGGAAGCAATAAAAAACATGAGAGCTCTCTTATTTTGCCTAGGTTTACAAGATTTGATCTTTGGAGGTCCCTTCCAACCTCAGCCATTCTGTCGTTACTAGTGCTAACTAAATAGGTTAAGAATGATACTTTTGCTAAATTTCCATCAAAAGCGCGTTCACTTTTGTGTTATCTGTGATCGTTAGACTGGAAAACGCATGGAATAAGAGAGTTGAGGATGGCAGAGTGAGCAGGGCTCATCTAGGGGTGGAAACCAGGAGCAAGCGCCCCTGAACCCTCACAGCGGTCGCTCCTTCCTACCAGCAGGGTGAAAGACACCGGCACTGACAAGCAAGACGCACTGCCACGAGGCAGCCCCGCTCACCAGCTCTTGGGAGAGGAGCCGCCGCGCCCGGAGCCCAGGGAGGGCAGCGAGAGGCTCCCGACCGGTGGGGCCGGACCCAGCACCCGGCGCTGCGGCTTTACCACAGCCCGCGGCGCCTCCCGCCACCTCCAGCACGCGGGGAACCAGCCTCCAAAGGCAGAAGAGGCGTCGTGTGAGTGCTTGTCATAGCAAATAATTACCAAAAAGTAACAACATTGTTGTTTTTCCTTTTCCAATTAAAAAGATTAAAATGAACCACGGTCAGTTACTCAAGTGGGTCGGTTTATTTATACACCAATCTTTCTGCAAGGGCAGCACTTTAAAAGGAACATTATTGTTTCCTAATCTCACTTGCAGTAAAAAATTGAGTGGTTAAACACCGAACTCCATGGAGTCCAGCCCAGATTAACCTCAATGAGCATCAAGCCAGAGCAACGACACTGTTGACTATTAACAACAGCACAACCCCCTGCCCACTAAAAAGGGCAGTAAACAGAAGTACACAGCCACAGAGTACCAGGGTACTGCAGCAGCACTTCAGCCGCTAGCAAGGTAACTTTTTGCAGGTTTGAGCAGCACCTTAAGCCCCACTGCTGGAAAAACCACAGCCACATTTTACACAGAGCATGAATGAAAGCCAAGTTCCCTTATGGACCTGGTGGTTATAAAGCAGCAAGCCATACACTGTGAGTAAACGCAGTCTGGACCAAAACTCCCCTCTCCCCGTCCTCTCTTGGGCTTGTTCCGAGGAATGAAAGCCAAGGTGCTGCCACGCTGGTGTCACGGACGGGCAAACCTCGACCGAGACGCACGGCTTCGCTCTTTGCACGGGGCCGGCCGACAGCCCCAGCACCCGCGCCAACTCGTTCGACGACTGCTTGCTTTGAGAAGGAGACACCAGCAGCTCATCCTCCAACCGCTCCGTAGGCTGTGTCCAAACCAGAGTCAAAAGGGGGAAAATGCCAAGTTCTCATTTGCCAACCAACATTCCCCTCTCAGATAAAAAAAAGGCCCCAAACACCACAGATTTGGCAACCTGAGCACTGAGCTGACACCCACACGGCGATGAGGCCAGTGGCATCAACGACAGTTGGTCCAACCCAAGGTTTGGTTAACAACAGCCCTCCTTATATTTTACCTTTATATCTACAGAAGCATTGTGTGGTGCTTGATACCACCTGAAATACTGGTATTTAGCAAATAAATAAATAAAATCTCCTCTAATTTGAACATAGGCAGGAGCATTTTCCTCTTTCCCGCCTCCTATCTCAATATTCCATTACAAAATACAATTATAAACCAAAAGAAAACAAGAGCACTGCTATGGGTTTAGGAGACAACTTAAATATCCTGATAACTTCAGTGTAAACCTTTCCACTATTCTCTATCCACTCTGGTCTGTAGTGGGAAAGATGGACTATTTATGGCTATTCTTAAATTGTTCTGCTTTCCTTCAGGAGCCCATCTAAACTACATAACTTCAGTATCTTTGCTAGATCTGAAGCTGTATGCAGGTTTTCCTGTACATGTATTGACAGTCAAAACATTTTGGCTATCTGATACCAAGCCAAATTCTGCCCACCTTTACTTGAGAAAATTAATACAAAAGCAGTGGAGTTGCACAGGGAGAAATGAAAGCAAAATAAAGCCTGAAAACTTGCCTGAGAGCAAATAAAATCTGAAAAATAAAGAAAAATATTTTCTACCCAGCATTTGATTGTCAGGAGCAATAACTACCATCTCCTTCCTAAGGTCCTGGGAGGAACGTGCAAGGTTAACACACCACTACCTGGTTTGCAAACACCACAACTTAAAGGGATTTGCTTATTCAGTGAAGAAATAGCTACGATTTGCAATATAAATAGTTATTTTGCTCTGCCTGCTGAAAAGAGACCCAAGTCACCCTAACAGCTCCTACCCGCAATAAACAGAGCTGCTTCTGGTGAAATGCTGCTCTGTGAAAGCCATAATAAAGTAAAACCAAATAACGATTTAAACAGCTGGAGCCGTGAACCTCAGCAGTGGAGCAGCCTGCAGCACCTTGACACGCTTCTGCGGATCCGTATTTCCTGGGCAAAACTTCTCTCCACCTGCTGCACCTGCATAAGCCCTAAAGGCAGTGTGCTAACCCACAGGTTTCACACTGCTTTGTAAGTTATTTCTCAGAATACATCACATATTTTGAACCACATTTTAACGCACACTGAATGCAGTGACAGATGCAGCCACAAAAGGGAGCAAATGTGCAAGAGCAAGACGTGCAAATAAAACAGCCTTCTCCAGGGAGCTGCTACAGGCAACAGTCTGAACAGCAGCTTTCAACAGTACTTCAGAGTAGTGAAAAGCAAAAGTGAAGGGAAAGCACACAGGAGGAATAATAAGCCACCCACCGCAAACAGTTAAACACAGGTACAGCTGAGAGATCTCATTAGAAAATTTTGGCCCCAAAGAAGAGTGCCGTTGTATGAGCAGAGGGGACAACTTTGCACCAGAACTGATCTAATCCAGCAGAGAATCGCACAGATCTAACGTGCAGTGGCTGCTAAGCAGGGTGTTTAACAGCCCCAGTGTCAGGTTTAATCTCCTGCTGCTGAAGCGTCTGCTGGAATTTTGGGGGTTTCCTGTATCAGTTCAGCCGTCCTGAGCATTAGCCTGAAGTGAGTCCCAACCGAAGCTGCCAGGCAATTTCCTCTGGAGAATCTTTATAGATTAGCCCAGGCATTATTTGTTGCATGCAGCTAGAAAACCTACAATGCTGCATCCAGAAACTGTTAGAAACAGCAAGACAACAAGAGAAGCAGATAATACAGAGGTTTAAAGCAGAAGAAACAAAACTTCATTGAGTTCAGAGCAGTATATTCTGCTTACTGCTTTTTCACAAAACCAGGAAAACATGAGGCAAGTTTATTTGAATCAATAAACCAAGTTCCATCAGCTGATTGTATTGAAATCCTTTTCCACATGAAGTTTGCCATGAGAAAGGGGTTCTCCTTTATTCCTAAATCTGAAAGAGAGATGAATCTTTTTCAAGAGAAAACAAACACACTCTCTTCTTGTTTATATATATTAAAAAAAGGTAACTTGATACATCATGGTCTTCACTACGCAGACGTGGATTTAACAAACCTGTTGCACACAGTGCTGCGCTTAGAGAAGCCACTTTTGCCTATGTGAGGCACAGATAAGGAACAGGGGCAGAACCAGCCAAAGTGTCCCAGGTTATAGCCCTGGCTAAAATTTTAGAATTGACAGTGAGGAAGAGATTTCATTCTTGCAAAAACAGTGCTGCAAACAGATAAGGTCGTGGAAGCTCTTGCACGCACACACACACACACACACAAAAGGTAACACACGGCTTCTCTTCCTTTATCTCCCCGTTTTCCATCCATTGAGCTCCTTTGAGGGACACAACGTATTCAGGTACCGTCTGAGACCCAAGAGGAAGGCGGAATAGGAAAGAGCCACCATAAGCACCAATTTCAATACCATCTGTGGCCATTTAGAGGAATTGGGAGGGAGGAAAAGGACAAAGCAAGACTTCTATCCATTGCAGTTCTCTCTCTGGATGCTCCTCCAGGCTTACTCTGCAGCAGCAGGAACCCAGCCCAGGATCTCTAGTTACGTGATGAAGCACCTTCACCCATTTGAACGAGTTGGAGGCACATACCTCACCCCACCTTTAACGCAGCGATGGGGCTGGGCCCCCTCCTCCAGGCTCAGGCCTCCTGGGCCATTCCCGCTGGCCGCCGCGAGCTGACCCTGCTGCACCCTGCCCTCGGAGCCACCCAAGGGCTGTGCTGGGCAGGGAGGCCGCGCGGCTGCAAGGAGAGGGGATTCAGCTGGCCACACAGCAGCAGGGGGAAGCGTTTTAACAGGAGCTTCCCGACGGATCGGGCAGAGGACTCGCTCCGCTGTGACCCACGATCGCCAGCTCGCAACCCAAGAGAACGGCTGCGATCGCAGCGCCAAGGACAGAGGCTCTTTCAGAGGCAGCTCCCTGCTAACCCAGCGTCCCGGCCGCGCCAGGCTGCACCTCCCGCTCGGCGCCAGCGACGCTCTGCACTGCGCTGGATTACCTGTGAGCACAAGATAACAACGTGCCTGTGAGCAGCCACGAGCGCCGCGCGCGCTCAGCAGCCCCTCTGCGGAGGGAGCGTCGCAAGCGCCAGGAGGTTTCCTTTTGCAACGGGGAGGATTCCTACCAGCTGCTACGTACACTAAAATACATCGTGCAGGTGTTGACTATAAAAATAAGACTACAGAAGGTTTAATACACAAAGTTCCTCTCACGGACTCAACACACTTTTCAAGGAATTTCACCATATCCCTTTCATTATTCCATTCTAAGAATAAAGATATTGACTCCAGAGACTCTGATCAAAAGAGACTGTAAAAAAAGGGAAAAAAAAAAAAGGAAAAAAAAAAACATATAATTGGAGGGGAAAATAAAAACAAAAAACACATTTTTCATTCCTGTAGATACAGGTCATTCATTCATTTACGAACAAAATTAGCTCAGGCTTTCCCCCATTCAAAAAAAAAAAAAAGGCACGAAGGACTGACTATGAGGTTTGGGGGTGTTTTTGGCTTGTGTTCTTCTTTTTTTAAAAGGTGCTAAGCAAGTTGATAGAAACCTTGAAACATCACTTCAGGCTGCAATAAACCTTTACAAGGCTGTGGAAACTAGGTTGCCATTCCACCTCACGCTGAATATTTAAAGCAGCAGCTTTGTTCCTAACAGGAGGCATCAGGGTTTCAAAAGTGCCACCGGGAACGACTGGCGCCTGGGGAGCAGGCGAGGAAGGTACCAAACCACTTCTGAAAACGCCGACTTCAACAATAATCAAATTCAGCACTAGCTGAGGAAATTCTAGTTTCATTAATTAATTCCAAAGAATACATAGTCCCTAGATGGAGAAAATTAACAGGTAGGAAATGAAGAGGTATAAGAGAAATTATTGTTATAAAACACAGCAATAAAAAAATGCAGGAGAACTTGTGTGTAAGGCCATGCAACTCCAGGCTTTGCAAGAGCAAAAAGAAACAATGAGCAACTTCAGAGGCAAAAAGCCAGGAGGATAAACGTTAATTATCAGAAAAACTTTGAGAAGTATCTGATCTAGCATTTCATTATTTTCACTCAAGTACCTCACACGACATTAAATATCTCAACTTACCTATCCACACACTGTACAAGCTTTCTCCAAATACTAGTTTTGTTTCTGCCCCTGTCACCCCCCCTCTGCCCAGGGAATATTCGGTGCTGTGAAGTCTCCTCCCAGCCCAGGTCTGCGCCAAGACAGGAGCCGTAACTCAGAGCTGCCACTGCTGCTACCCAGGAACTCGCTGCCCGAAGCACAACTGATTTCTGAGCAGAGAAGGGAGGCAGCAGTATTCATGCTTGTGAATTCTGTGGGCTTGGGGGCATGCCAAAATACCAAGATAAGTGTTGTGTTTGCTATGCAATCCTCACCAAAATGCTGCCTACGATTTGGAAAATCCATATCATCCTGCATAAAATTAAGATCTGAGTTGTCCTGACATTTTTCTAGAAGGATCAGAACATTGTTTCGTTAAAAATGTGCTGTGTTCATGTTGAGATTAATCCAACAACAGAAAGATTTTGTATTTTTTTTCTTCTGCATGTACTTCATTCAGACTCCCTCTTCCCCCAATACATTACATGTTTTTTGAACCAGTAACACCAACCTGTAAAGAAACACCATAAAGGAAAGCTGAGAATTTCTGGCAGCACCAGCAGGACAAAATACAGCTTGTCCTTTTATGGTAATCATCCCCCCATGGCTGAGATTTCTGATATTTGTTAAAATAAGCCTCGGCACTTTCCCTTGTGGAGAGAGACCAGGCTCAGAAACTTTCCCACCCGCTATTCCCAGCGGGATGGGGAGGGATGGCAGCACTGATCCTCCCCATCTAGCCCTGGGCACTCTGCCCTGCCCAGAGGGACCCGCTGGTGTCCTGTGGACGGACTCCATCATTTCTCACCAGAACTAAGCTTTAATATCCGAGTAACTAATGATGTTTCGGACGGCACCTCTGAAATTCCTTCCACTC
Organism: Tinamus guttatus; assembly: GCF_000705375.1. The sequence goes on from NW_010582122.1 coordinate 8,993, forward strand.
CTACACTATGTGTTCCCTACTTCTACTGAAGCTGACACTGTTGAAAGGATTATAAAAAATGGATTTTGCTGTCATATTTTATTTGGGAACGGGATAAAGTAAATTGCCATGAACAGAGGGGAGAAAAAAAATGGAATTTTGTATTAAAATATAATCACTTAAAACTCTGGGTCACTCAGGTAAAAGGAAAAAGAAAAAAAAAAAGACGCAGACAAATACGAGAAAGCCAAAGGATGCTAAGGATGCTTACACTCAAACCCACAGGCTACTTGCCGCCAAAAAAGTGGTAAGCCAGCACCAAGGGAAAGTTTAAGAACATTTTATAGAATCATTTAGATTTAATGAAACATCTTTTATTAAAGGTAAAATTGAGCTCTTGCTGTATTCTAGCACATAGGATACCCTAATTATAAAGCCATTTTTAGTAGTGAGGTCTCTGGAGTCTTCTTCCCACTTCTAATGAAAAATATATTTTGCATAAATATTTTAATGTAAGTATGCTAAGTATTAGAGAAGAAAGAAGAGCAGACCTCTGCGTAGTTTAACTGGAATGAAAAACTGCTTGTGTCATTCAACTACTGACTTCTCCCCCTGATCTCTATCTCATGCCTTCACATGCAGAACAATTGTACAAGTTTTGCAAACTGAACAACATAATGTACGAGGAAGCCCCATCAAATTACCTATGTTAAGACCATGATAAACATTAAGAAAGTTAGGAAAAGAGTTAAAAACACACTAGTACTAATTTCCTTGTCTGCTACACAGTTTTTGTACTAGAGTACAGCTATGTTTAAGCACAAAATATAGTTCCATTTGATTTCTTGTTTGCACAATTTACAAAACTGGAATCAGTAGCAAAACAAAAAAAAATCCCATCGGTTAAAAAGCCTTTCAATGCACAGGAAAAATGATGCTGCAGCAGGAGAATAAACAAAGCTTCATAAAAGCATTTTTCAAAGTGCATCCTCAGCTAGTTCTGCACACAAACCAACCGCTGGGGAAACAGTCATTAATTTCTTGCAACAGCACATGAATGTTTTGCAGAACAAACGTATTTTTTTCCTAATAGTACCTTGATTTATCTCGAAGTGCAGCTCCTAGCGACTTGCAGGGCCAAGGCAGCGCTCGCCAACCCAGGCGCCGCGGGCGACGCGGGGAGCTCTGGGCTGGGGTCCCGCTAACGTCACCGCGGGAGGCTCCAGCGCTGCCGCCCTCGCCACGACACCGCTGTGCCCATTGACAGCTCCTGGGAGCCCGGGGCTGCAGTGCCGGGGGCCACAACAGCCAGGAGGGACGAGCAGTGGATGCTGCTCGGGCCCCACAAGCCTGGGAAGGCTTCGGTGCTGGCACAGGGAGCCCAGCCACCCCACAAGGCAGTCTGCACGAGTAAAACTGCAGCTTTTCAACACGTATTGCTTGCTCTCATGGTCGTTTTTCAACGCTCAGTATTTGATCAGAGGAGCAGATACTATCTCCAAATACAAAAAACAGGCACCCTGAAAAATGCTGAAGCTCCCTCGCATCCCGCAAATCACCAAAACAGTGAAGCTTTTCAATAAAGTGATCCAGGCACAACATTTATAAAAATGCTATTATATTGGCAGGACAAAAACAAACAGGCTTCTCCAAAATCCATTTCTGGAACCACCTACACCAACTCCTTGCTCAAGTTTTTCCCACAAGCTCAGCGGGGCCAGAACATTTCTACTTGGAAGAAATCTAGACCGAGAGGCAAGTTTTGGTTTGCTTGAGACTGAGAGCCGATCCTCCCATCGGCCGCACGGTCTTGGGGCACGGACCACACACTTACCCAGGGAAAACCGGCCTTGTGGAATTCACTGAGGAGCTCAACCACCACCCTCACCAACGAGGACCGCAGCTGGACACGACAGGGTGAGAGGTGGCTGGTTCCTCTCCTAAATGACTGACAGGACAAGCCACACGCATCCAGTTCTGCGCAACAGCAGCGCTGTTAGAAGGCCCTTGGGAAAGCAAACCTGGCTGAGCTGCAGACATGACTGCAGTGCCGCAGAGAGCCCAGCCACACAGCAATTCTGTTTTAAAAAACTAGAAGAGATCAGGACTGTTCTGTCTTTGTCAGCAATTTCAGCCCCACCTCCAAATTTACAGGCTTAGGTGAAAAGAACAACTCTGCTACAATTTTACAAGTTTGCAATCACTATCTGTTGAAGCTCTATCAGCAACAACAAAAAATCCTCCCCTTGAAAAGCTAGAGGCCAAAGCGACTTTAAAGACAGTTTGAACTGGAGATACAAATAGGCATGATTCTAAGACTCTTTCACCACTATTCCTATAGTGCAGTTGAGGCTGATCAGCTGTTCTAGTTCTGTATTTTTCCAGTTAAAACATTAAGCTATGAAAATCGCATTTGCAACATCTAGCACGAGAGTTAACATCTGTTTTGCGATAGAAAAAATAAAAGGATGCATGAGGGCAAATGCTCTTAATCCCAAACTCAAAGAATATCATTTCCAAAATGCAAATAAGTGATCAAAGCTTTAATATGCTAAATCAGCATGAAAACTTCCCACTGCCCCACTCTCTAAATCGTGTAAGGCCAGACAATTATTTCTTTGCAATTATTATGACGATGCAGCCCATTTTCTCTCTTGTCGTCTTAATGCTGACCTATGTGGTCACTTAAACACATAAGTACTTGACCACTTGGGCTGCATCAAAGAAATTCTTTGTTTCAGCAGCGCATTATGGATTTATCTGAAACAGTGAACTGCAATAGGCACATCTGCCACACGTGTCATCACATAACAACACTGTCGTGTGTTAAACACTGCCTAGGAACTTGC
>NW_010582128.1:0-24737 GCF_000705375.1 Tinamus guttatus
CCTTAACCATTCTATGATTCTGTTATTTTTGCTTTCAGAAGATGCAGGAGATAGATACTCATGGATTCAAAGGCACCATAGGGAACAAGCAAACTGGAATGCTTCATTACTGTAAAGTATCAGACTGCAACCAAAGCATTTAATGTAAAACTAAGTTGGATTCGGCCGAGCTAAGAAGGTGCATATGGAGCTGCTGGTGGCTGCCAGATTTGGGGCTTATTCTCTGCCGTTTTTATCCCAAGGGAAGAGTAGAGCAACCTTAGGGCTGCTCAGTCTTTTTCCATTTCTCAATGATCCCCTAAAGGACTCATCCATTCCTATTTCACTTCTGTGGGAATTTAGGATCAAGATGAACACAAAGAGGGGCTTTTGCCCTCTCCATTCTCATATACCCAAGAGGTGACACTACTGAAAGGACTGGCTGGAGTGCCTGCAGTTTTCTGAACTGCATCTCTTTGCACCAGTGTAATGTTTCAGGTATACTGCATGCGCTTGAAAACTCCCTGGTCCCTCTCAGTAAACATAAATTGACTTTTGCCCACCAATTTCCAAACATGGTAGCATCTTGTCACTGGCTCTTTACATAAATCTGATATGGGAGGCTGAGCCGGGCTCAAGGCACAGGGACTGCCTTGATTCCTGCCGAACAAAAAATAAATAAATAAATAAAAATAAAACAGAACAGAGGATTTGGGCCTGCAAGAGTTCTGTGTCTACCCTCCAAAAGGGCACAAGTCTTGATTGGGACTGCGCAGTGTACACAGTCCACAGCAAATGGGAAGGCGGATGGGATCAGCCCAGATGGATATGTTTTTAAAGGATACTATTCCTCTGAAATATGCTGATTTCCCCGACTCGAGCTAAAATAATTTAAATAAAATATGTCATGATGTAAATGTATTTATTTTTAAATGGATGAGGTTTTTTGATTGCTTGTAACGATTTTTCTGAATTATGAGGATCTTTAAATATTGCTTTTAACAGCAGCTGCTACAAAATATGCAGGCAGAAATTCAATTTTTATTTAAAATAGATAAATAGATAAGAGTTCCCCAGTCCTGGCATAGACCCAGTCATAGATGTCCTCATGTATAACTCAGCACAGATCATTTCTTTAAAAAAAAGAAGTTTGCTGAACAAATATAAGCTTCACACAGCCAAGCATGTCTGTCCCTGAGGACCAATGAACTTCCTTGTGGCTCAAGATATTTTTAATACTGCTCTGGACTTTCTCCAGGAAATCAGTAATAATTACTAATTGTATTTTTGTAAGCTAAATGAAAGGACACATTCTTTCTTGAAATTCTCCCTTAGCTTTTGCAATTAATTATGTTGCTCTTTTGTGTGATTAATCCTTGTCTTTGTATTACAGCTTCACTTAATCAAATAGTACTGTGTAGCATGCCAAGGGTTCTTAAGGGCAAGATGTTTTCTCCTGTTTTGCTGTCACTTTTCCTTGCTGCTCAGGTCTCTCTGAAACTTTAGCACAGTGATGTTTTACTAAAGATTTCTGAAATCACTGGAGAAGATTTGCATAAGGTCTGCTGGAATTTGGCAAAGCTCCCCTGCCACGTGTGTCATTTTACCAGCTGAGAATATGTCCTTGAATCACCAACACATATAAATGCAGATTTCTGATAAATCCATTTCAACAGAAAACCAGTGAAACCCTTAAATGACCTCTGTTTTTCTTCCCACTATAGTCACTATATGAAAAATATTAAAACAGACTTACCTGACCACCTTAAATTATATATTAAAATTATCCTCTTGCAATATGCCCACACTGGAAATGTCAGGCAGAACGGAGCTAGTTTTGAGTGGTTTAGAGAAAGTCTTAAACACTTAGGTTGCCTTGCAATTTTGTGGCCAATCTTCCTTTTCCTTTGCAGCCAGGGAAAGTTGTTTTGCTGCTGAAAGTGGAGCATGTCTTTCATTCCAGGGTAACGTGGCTGCAATATTGCCAGCATTATACATTCAAAAATCAGGAGATTGATTTGCATAGAGCAAGGTTATTATTTTTAAAAGAAAACATTTTATCTTCCAGTTTCTTATGTTTTAGGATGCTATGAACTGGGATCATCTTTCCAAAAGTACCTCTGTAACTAAAATTAACAATTTTAAAAAGTCCACAGACTAAAGCAAGCCCAAGAAAGGTGGCAAACTCCTTGCTCCTGGAGCCAGGACTTCAAGGAAAAGATTTTATAGGGCTCAGAGTGGAAAAGGCAGACAAGACTGGAGCTGTTGTGGAAATACAGTATTTTCAGAACAGGAAAGGGCTCTGTGGGCTCAGGAGAGTGATCACCTTTTGTTATAGTGTCCTTCACACCGCTCAAGAATGAGATGATAAATGAAAGCAGCAATTAAAATGTTCCATGCCAATGGAAATGTAAGTGGATAAATAGACAAGATGCTAAAAGCCGGTGTTAAAATACACAGTGCCATTCACTGGTGTACACAGAATTCCTAATCGCAGTGAAGAATCAACAGACGAAAGAGGGAAAAATAAAAGAATTAATAGCATCCATTGTACACTTAACAAATACTAAAAAGCATCTTAGAATATTCGGACAACTGACCCTGCATCAGCAAAGCACAGAGGTGCTTGCACATCTTAAACATGGTAGAAATCTCATGGAAATAAAATAAATTAAAAGTACTGTGGAATTGTATGGCCCTGCTTGCAGGAGTAATGCTGGGGATATGCTTCTTGAACTGGGTCCTTTATACAAATAATAAGTCACAAATGTGGGAAAGATTTATTTTATGTTCTTTCAAATGAAGATGGGTTGGCTGTATTCAGTATATTAAATCCTTCCTGCTGCTAAGCTTAAAGAAACTGATTCTCTTGTAACATATTTTGATTTGACTACTGTAGCTTCCAAGTGCTATAAAGCACTAGAGTAGTTTGCCTTGGCCTCACACCTAGTTACAGTAGTGCTAACTTTAAAATTACTGAAGAAACCCACATCTGGAGTCAATTGAGTGAATTTTAACCAGCTTTGGTGGTAATATGCAAGTAATATTTCATCCTCGTGTGTATTTCACTCATCTTATAAAAAAGATGCCTCATTCCAAGACTCCTAGACATATTTCTTTGCTGTCTCATATATCAAGAGTATCAGACTAAGCAGACTGCTTAAAACTGGATATGTCCAAACACTCTCTTATCCTAAACAATGGAGAATATTTTTGCCAGCACTTCCATTTCCTGAAATGGAAAAAAAATATATAACCCCAAAGCCTGGGCCGGATCTTGCTTTCCTTGAAATGCATGGCAAATTTGTCAACAAAACACTCTCTGGCTTGGTGGTGGGGGGAGAAGTTTAACAGCTGGAATTAAGCACCAAGAATAATGGGAAGTGGGCTGCAGCTTCAGATTAGGTTTAGTCTAATGCTTGTGTTCAAGGCTGCACTCCGGTTATGATTTGCCTGTGCCAAAATCATGCAAGTGACATCTAAAACCAGAACCAGAAAACAGGCCCTTTCAGCTTCGGATCTGGCTCAAAGCCAAACCAGAGCTGTGGGCATCAGGCCAGGAATTTGGCTCCGAAATACCCGCAGGCCCCAGATTCAAACTCCAGTTTTGAACCGTTGGAAATATTAGCCTGGTGGAATAAAGTAGTTTTATTTACAGAAATGTGGTAAGTGTGAGTAATTAATTCCCATCTCCACGGGCTCTGCATCTCTGTTGCTTGCAGGGGATGACCAGCAGTATGGGCAAGAAGCACTGAACTAAAGAAGCCCCCAAATTGCTTTTATTCTTTTTATCTGAAGGGACCACCACTGTCGCTGGACTCATTTCTTGTAGTGCCTCAAAAAGCTATTAAAGGCAATTGTCCTGCAGGACAGCCTGAGAGCTGCAATCTGCCTATGTCATCCTATTGGTCTTCACAACGTTTTCCTCCTCTCTGACATGAATTTAATGCAGGTGCAGACACAGGCTTAACATAAGGGAGCAATTTTCTGATTCATTCATGTAAGACCCTGAGGGAGAGTTGGAACAAGATGTACAAAGGTAATGTGGCATTGTTAAAAAATTAACTTTGCTTCCATTCTCCTGGAGCCATCGAGCTGTGTTGCTTAGATACGTGAATTGGGAATTTAACTGTAAACAAGGTATTTCACCCCTCAGTCCTTAGGGTTTTCAGATGCACTTGAAAAGCAGTTAAAAACGGACATCCTTTGCCATAGCCTTGAGTTGCTTCTTGCCATCGCAGCGTTTGCGTGTGCCGTGGGCCGGCGGTGGCGGCGGTAGCGTGACGGCGTCTGGCTGCAGCCGCGCTCCTCTCTCAATGCTGCGCTTGTTCGGGGACACGGCTGACGAACTGACACTCGGGCCTGGGTTCCTGTTTGTGCAGCATCCTGGCCGCATGCGCCCGGAGCATCGTGCGCTCGCCCGCCGCGGCGCTGGCGGCGGCGTTAATGAGCACGGTATGTTGTTACACGGCTAGTGGAAATTCTGCTTTTGCCCTCAGGATCTCTGCTGCTGTGTCTGCTCAGAGCTCTTCAGTATGACAAGGTCACTCACCCTGCTTCAGCCACAAAGAGAGCTAACTAACTTGGGGCTTATGTGCGTTGCTGCTGCTTAACGGGATTGTCCGTGCAACTCGGAGCATGGCATAGGCTTAGGACCCAGCCAGCCGCATGGCAAGTCAGACGTTATATTATGTTGTTTTTTGTTACAGACTATTCATAAATAATAATAATACAGGGACACAGAGCTTTCCTGCCTATTTACACTCTAAACCAGATCAGACAACTAAGAAACAAGAGAAAGATGAGGAGGGATAAGTAATGAAGAGAGCCTAAGAAGTGGGGTTAAAGATGCGAACAAAAAGCTCCAGTTGATAAGGCAAAGTTTCAAAACATTTTTCTCCTCCCTTTTCCTTCTGGCTCTGCAGATGGTGGGGGAGAATCTATGTCTTTTACAACCCCATGCATTGAAGTAACATGTACTTTTGAAGTTTAGTCACCCACTAATTACTAGTCTTTCATTAACAGCAGAGAGACACAAATGATGAAGTACTTGCTTGTACCCAGTAGTCTCTATTGTTGAGACTTAAAAAAATAAATCATCAGCTCCATGCTTGTTAAGTATGCTGAGACTGTTTATGTAAACCCTCTTGCTCTTATTTTGTCTCGCACAGATGGTTAAGATACTTAAGCTAATATTTCTTATTTTAAAGAGAAAGCTAATTGCCTAAATGTCAGATGTGCTGACTACGGCTTATGTTAACAGAGAATGGGAATTTCAAGTGCACACAGTTCATCTAAAATGTAGGTTACTGCTAGAGATTTGTTGACCAGCTACAGATTTACAAGAAAAAAATCTCATCATTGAGGAAAGTCTCTGCTGTGGCCATGGCTACTCAAGTCTCTTGAATCTTGTGTTATTTAAGAACAGTCTTGTGTTTCTCCACTGAGGGTGCTCTTCAAGGGAATATTTGAAGGCTGAGGCAAACATTAGTAAGCAATGCACTTGTTTGGTTAAGACTTCAGCCTTGACCTCCATCTTTAAGCCCCTGTTCATTATTAATCACGTGCTTCCTGAATCAAAGAGAATATTTTTGGAGAGGGAAAATTGTTCTGGGACTGCAGTGTTATACGCCAAACAGCCTTGCCCAGATGACAAATAGCTTTTACATGATAGCCAAGGTTCATCCAGCTGCTCGGCCCCATACCAAGTGATTGATGGTGTTGATGTTCTAAATAGGCTTAAGATATGCCAAATATCAGAGCTGTAACAAAGTCCTTCAGATATATACTGTAGATAGGCAAGGAGGCATGTTCCCAGCATATGGCAATTCTGAGCATGGTGTCAGGATTATAAGTAGCCTTGCAGGGTTTGTCTGGTTTCTTTCGAAGTTAGACAAAAACTATTTTCTGTTCCGGAATGAATAGGGTCACACAAGGTCTGTGTGAAGCTTCCGATTACCACAGATTTTCTCTGTAACAGGACACCCTTTGGAGTTATAACAACATTTGATTTCTTAGCAGAGATCAATAAACTGTTTTTTTCTACCAGAGTTCTGATGAGGGAAGAAGAATAGAGTGTGTTCAGGAGTTGTTGTCTGTTGTTTTTTTTTTCTTTCTTTCTTTTTTTTTCTTTTAATCTTAAAGGAATGGGAAATTCACACCTGAATAGTTTTATCTTGATAACACAACCGCGCTGGTTCTTTATCCTAGTTCACAAAGGGCTGTTTATCAGTATCACCTGAGATCAAGCATTGCACCACAGAAGCAATGGTTTCATTCTTCCCCCAGAGAAACTCCTTTTATTTTATATTTTTTCTTCCCTTGGAAGTAAATGTAGTTTTTTGGAATGAGCAGGGCTAAGAGGGCAGCAGAAGTGTGGCCTGGGAAATGCCCAGACACTAAGGAACACTTCCATTCCCCAGCTGGAGTGAGGGAAGGATCAGAGTTAGTGACTACAGGAGGTGAGATTTTCCCTGCTTAGTCAGTCCAAGGTGATGTTTAGTCTGAGTCAGACTAAATCCCTCCCTCACAGCGGGCAGGATACCAAAGGACATGTCTTGGTCCAACCACCAGCCTGGCATATCATGTCTTCGTCTACCCTGATAGCTCCCCTGGGAAATAGGTGTTCCTGCCCCAGCAAATGCCTCATGCAAAGTTATAATCTCATTTTTAAGGGAATAACCCATCATACCTGATCTTGGTTTTGAGCATGTGTCTAAAAGGTTTTCTAGGAATGACACTGAAGAAAGTTTCTTTAAGTTCCTTCCTTTCTTCTTTCCTTCTTTCCTTCTTTCCTCCCTTCTTCCCTTCTTCCCTTCTTCCCTTCTTCCCTTCTTTCCTTCTTTCCTTCTTTCCTTCTTTCTTCCTTTCTTTCTTTCTTCCTTTCTTTCTTCCTTTCTTCCTTTCTTTCTTCCTTTCTTCCTTCCTTCCTTTCTTCCTTTCTTCATTCCTTTCTTCCTTTCTTCCTTTCTTTCTTTGATTTCTTTCCTTTCTTTTCTTTCTTTTCTTTCTTTCTTTCTCTCTTTCTCTCTTTCTCTCTTTCTCTCTCTCTCTCTTTCTCAACCTTGATAGTGTAGGTTATTTCCTGGAAAGAAAAAAAAATATTTTCTCAGTAATTTAAACATGAAACAAGCTCACTCGTGCCAAACCAACTTCTATACTGAGTTAGTCCGGTTTTAGGCTAGCAGCTCCCCATTGGATACCAGCATTGGAAATGGCCAAGACAGCCTCTGCCATGCACCAGACCAGTAGTGCAAATGGGCCGTAAAATAGGATCGAGTGACCGTGGGGCAATCAAACTGAGCTAGACCTTACCAGTTAGGTCAGGATGAACAATGCTCTGAAACACCAGCAGAGCAGCAGGGAATGCAGTTCCGTAACGACCAGCCCAGTCCGGGATCACAACACAGAGCACTTGGCCCATGTTCTTTTTCCACTAAGCCCAGTTGTAACTGGGTCTGCTACAAACTCAGAGGCTTGAAAACTCTCCTTCCTGTCATCCCTGAAGAATGAATGGGATCAGCTGAAATCCTAGAATCCATATCTTCATTAATTTATTGCTGACTGGCTTCTTGTTGGCAGTTTGCACATTGTGTTGTCTGCCTCCCAAACCAACAGGCTGGCAGTGGTGGTTAGCAATTAAATCATACACCATTCAGCTCTCCACATTGCCTCCAGTAATTTTGTTTGCAACCAGCCTGGGAGCGGAACAACAGGACAGGTTTAAATTCAAATCATAATTTAGATGTGAGAATGTGCATAGATGTTCTTATCTGCAATTCTGGATGGTCCATTTCAAGGAAGTTCAAACTTGTTTGAAGTCACTTAAATCAAAAGTGAGAGCTCTGAGAAGAGTTTAAAATGAATAAACACACATAGACTTACCCTCGCATAATTCAATATGCAAGTGAAAGGTGAGCCAGTTTTTCCGATAGATTCCTGTTCATAGGTGGCCCTCAGTGTGACACAACTAATATTGCAAAAGCAATACTAAGAATAAAGACACTCATTGTGTTAGTCCTTTCATATCATCTGCTGCTGGAGATGTTAAGGCCCTAATGGAACAAAACGAGTACCTGGTCTGACATTCTGCACAGCACGAGTCATCAAGCCTTATCAAATAATTCATGCATTGGGCCCTTAAATTCTGTTTGAATTATGCCCTGTATTTTAGGGAATCATGACTTAACGGCTGAAAATGACTGAGGCTCCACCATGCTCCCAAGTAAGTTGATGCAAGGGTTAACTACCCTCTTTAAAGAAATCCTTTTCTCCAAGTTGCATGTATAACTTTCTGTAATCCTAATAATCTGTGATACTCCCTGTTTCCACTGATAAAATTCAGTTTTTGGACAAAGAAAACTTTAGTACCCCTGAATCTGACTTGAACTGCACTGCTCCTCTTAGCTAACTGCAGCTGGGTGTTCCAGTTCATTGAGTAATTTCAATAAAACTGTTTTTGGGGTCAAGAAAGCTAGATTTGCAAAGCAGCCTGAACAGGGGGTGATGATGTTGTTCCCATTTAGCCAAGCACCAGTATGCTCTTCTAGGCTGAATACAAACCCCAGTCCAATTTCCATGTCTGCCTGAGGGCCGTGGCCTTCCTGTCTTCAGGGTTTGGCTCTGACACAGTCTTTGATAATTCTAGATGGGATCTCCAGCAATCCTTTCTGCTGACACTGCTCTTTGCATGGGATAGGGTCACGTGTGGAAATCGGAAAGTTGACATGACCAAGAAACAAATAAATATAAGCATATATACAATTAAATATAAGCATAACAAGTGGAACAGAGCCAACAAGATAAATAAAAAGTGTCTTTTGCCTTGCTGTGCTATAACCTGGCACATTCTTGAGGTATGACTTCTGGAAAGGGGACTATTCAATCCACTTCTTCACTCTAGAAGCTATTAGATTTAAAAACCTGACTCCACTTCTCTGCCTGGGGGTTTACCTATTGCTTAAAGTGCTTTTATTGCAAATGACCAAAACGAACAATTCATATTGAACCCAAAAAAATACTTTTCTTTCATCAAGAAAAAAACAAAACTTCAAAACTTTAAATTAAACTTTTCTTTAAACATCTGTCCTTTTGACTGCTAAGTCAGAAAACTAGAAAATAATCCTGAGTGATGTTGCCCTTCTAGGAATGACTTATCAATAGGCTGTGCACAAACAACAGTTTATCTTTTATACTAGGCCTCTCTTTAAGGAAAATACAAGACTTTAAATAGTTATCACTTTCCTGTACACTGATATATCTGGAGTTACATGTATGTAAAACTGATGAATTTTATCACTCTATTTTCACCATAGCTTGCATGTTAGGGCCTTGCATCCCCATTGTGTCTCATCCTAATATCAGCTCTCAGTAATATGGAGATGTATTTGGAGGTAGCCTTGCTAGAGTGCGGATCTGAACTAGATTCCCAGCAGTCAACAAGTGCGCTGGGCCATTGACCGTGCAAACCTGGTTCTGCTTCTTGCAGGCTCCTCAAAGTTTTAAAATGTCCCTCATGAAACGTGGGCTTTGAATATCCCTTGCCTTTGAGCATTTGATCTGCTCTGCAGTGCAGAGTCTCTCCGGGTATTTACAGCTAGCTATTTGTATACTCAATGGGCTCCACTGTGTGAGGAAACTGTTTAAATATACATTTTAAAGAGATGATTTCACTTCATGTGTTTTTTTCACCAGCACTGTGGTTTTTAAAATGTTTTTTGAAAACTGTGCAGCACGCAGCTATGAAGCTGCCCTTCTGAAGGTGAAGCAGAGCCCTTCGCTTGCAGCCATGTGCCAGGGAGCTGCTGCTGGAACACAGTGCAAGCCCTAGGCACCCGCTTGAAGGCTCCCTGTGAGTCTTTTGTTTCCCAACACAGAAAAAAAAACATCATAAGGCTATGTGGGAATGGGCCGGAAAGGCTATCTAAAAATTGTTTCAATATGGTCCTTGCCATGACTGTATCTGAACTGACCTGGATATTTAAAAGAGAATTAACCATAATGATCTCTCTCTTTTTTTTTTTTTCCTTTCACTTCTCATTTTACCAGAAGAAAAAAACAATAATTTTATGGATTAATAATGTTCTGTTTAGGGTTCTGCCCGGATCTCCAGGGTCAGATCCATCTCTTCGCTCTCAGCTTGCCCGCCCTGGTAAGGAGCACCAAGGGAACTTGCCAAGACGGAAAGCTGCATCCACAGAACGTTTCCCAGCTAATCCTGATTAATGTCCTCAACCTTGAGAGGGGTGAACTCTGTCATTCAGGTCCGGCATGCAGGGGAGCAGAATGTGCTGGCTTGTCCCCTTGGTCACTGGCTTCTCCGCTACTGCAGACCCAGCCAATGTGGAGACCTCTGGCAGCAGGAAAGAAGAGATGATTTCTCAGCTGGGGGGCGGGATTCTTCTCCTGAAGGATGTTTGTCTGCTGCCGACAAAACAGATGGGTGGGAAGCCTGAAAATTATGGGGCTTCGTACAATCGTCATTCCTCGTAAATAAATTCACTCATTATTCTAGCTCCAAAGTAGCCACAGCCTTGGATCCTCTAAAACTACTATAAAAGCTCTTTATTTGAACCTGATTTGAATAAAATATTGCAAAAATATATCCGTTCAAATTATTCATGATGAAATTAAAGGCTTTCAAATATCCTTCTAAAATCTGTAGAAATTTCTTCCAAAAAAGAGACAACTCTCAATGGGTCCTGATGAATTTTGTGTTCCTCAGTTTGAGCAGAATTCTTTCTGTATTTTTCCCCAGTGGCTCTGTCCAAACATAACGCTGCCGTTTCGTGTTTGCAGTCCAAAAATCCTTTTAGACTCCTTGTCTTTTGCCTTAAAATTTCACAAGTATTAAATTCCCTACTGAATGTCTTCACACACTTTCATAGTTTGATACCAAAAATGTTTGGAAGGCAAAAAACATTCCAAGTGTTAGAAATCATCTGAATTGGAATGATGACTTGGGGGAATGGAGGTGGATGCTAAGTTTTTCCAAAAAATAAAAATAAGAATATAACCCTCACACACTTCTTAAACAATAATTTGGATAAAAAATAAAGAAGCTAGAAGTGGCTGGAAAAGATCTTCTGAGGAGTGATTATTTTTTTTTCCCACTAGCAAAATAGGTATGGAAAATGTAAGTATGCACAGCTGTGTTTATTTCAATGATTAGACATTCTATTTCTCTGTGACCTCTATGCATTGAGCTGGCAAGACACCTGGGTATGCTTAGAAGTGTCTCATTCAAACATTTACATTTATTCAGCTAGGACCTTTCTTTCTCCCTCCCATGCCCTTTTCTTCTCTAAAAAGACCACAGGAAAGAGGAAAAAAGAAAAAGAAAAAAAATATATTTGAATCTGGTGCTCTCCTCTTTTTTTTCTGCAAGGTGCTGGTTAAGACTTTACCCCCCATGTTTGCACATTTTAAATGAAAGCATTAGCCCTAATTTAATCAAATGGCAGGCGTACCACCCTCCCTTCCCAGGGCTGAGCACCCTCCCAGGCTGTGTCGGAGAGCAGGGGATGCTGCTCACGGGCTGCAGCGGCGCGTGGGGCCTATGAGCAGTGCTGGGGAAGCCAAGCTCCCGGTGTCCCCATCGTCTGTGCATCTGTGCTATGTAGAGTTGCAAAATGTACCACGGGCATGTACACACTATGTCGTGCCTTTGCACTAGTGTCTAACTGCTTCAGTTGATCCTGGTCGATGCTTAGTTCATGCTAGCAGATTTGTTTATAAGAAAGGAGCATTGGCAGTGAAATTTTGTCCACACTGTGCTAATGGTGTGGAACTGAGGCAGAGAGGGATTAAGCGTTTTCCACACTGTCACACAGGAAGTCTGGTAAGGAGATGAATTTTTCCCTAGATCTAAGCCTCCACTCAGTGCCTTACCTGCTGCTTCATCTTTCCTCTGAACAGATGCATCAGCTGTGGAGAAAGGACTTAGTTTATGAGCGACCAAAATTCAAACTTTGACAGATATATTTGTTTTACTTCTACCTTTGAAGCCAAAGGCAGAAGTTCCAGTAACTGAGTTGCAAAATCATTAAAGAACTGATCGCCTTGAGTTTAGTAAAATTTCTCCCATGCTCCTTTGGATAACCAGGTATTTCAGAGCACTAATACTCTGACTGTAGGCTGTGGATCCAGTTCTTTTCAACCCCATGAAAAAAAAAAAAAAGGTTGCTTCCTCAGAGTTATTACAAATTTAAACTGAAGAAATATGACTGTACATACACAGAATTAGGGCATATTAAATGACAATAAGAAGCATCTGTACATAAGGCACTCATTTTCTTTTTATTTCAGCCTATTTCATTAGTTAGTCTTCATACAGTGTACTGTGTACTATACAATATCTTATATCTCATTGGCTCTGTCAAATCATCTTTCTTTTTCCTATAAAACTGTAATTTAAAAATCATGAATTGCTATTGGTTACTAGTCAAATGTTTGCTTTGCTGTTTTGATCCTGTTTATAGGAATTGTTTAGGAAGGGAGATTTCCTTACATATACTGATTTTATAGTTAACGTATGATTAGTATGTGTTTGTATTAGCCATAATGATCTTCTTTTCTAGGGATCCTGTATTTGGCTGAGCCTCCAAAGCTTCCCTCTAGAGCCAGTAGCACTGGTCCCTATTCAGTGCCCAGGTGGAGAGATCTGTGCTCTGCAGAATCAAGCTATATTTACTCAGAAAGTATTTAAACATGAGCTAAAGAGAGAGACTTATTGGGAGTTTATTGTATCCTCAGTGCACAGCAAGGCTGGAAAGTCCTGGAACTTGGACAAAAATAAATAAAAAAACCAAAATGGTAACCCCTTCTTTTAAAACGCCCCACTGAGATCATCCTCCAGAGCTGGAGAAACGTTGCCAAATTGAAAAGGCTTCACAGCAGAGCAATTCCATAATTAGATTTGTAAGGAAGTGTAAAGAAGAGATCTCACTCTGAGATAAATGGGTTTCTGTGTGTTGGTTTGCCTGCCTTCAGCAAGCCTGTTAATTCACTGAAATCCATAGAGGCTGATCTGTACAGTTTGGTTAAGCAAAAGCGAGACAAGCAACTTTGGCAACAGTAATCGCGCACAGAAGTTGGAAGAAAATGAAGGGAATAAACCAAAATGAAACTAAGGAATAACAAAAGCTAGGCTGGAAGGAGAGGAAGGGAAGGCAGTCTCTGTTACATATAGCAATTTATTTTCAGCCTGCAAGCGGGATATATTATGAAATCTTTTCTTCACACTTGAATTGGAAGACTCGTCACCTGGGACATTTAATACGAAGCTTGACTAAGTACTAGCTTACATGTTTATGTTACTGATTCTATATGTTACAAGAGTAAGCTTGTGCTGAGCGGCATAGACCCAGAGGGGTTTTCTCCAGCGGCAAAGCAGAGTTAAGGACTTTCCGCCACACTGATGAAATGATGGGGGCTAAGGAAAGGAGCAACATTTTTTTCCTCACACACACTTCCCTAGGATTTTAAGAACTTGGGTCGTCCAGCTGGTCCAGTGAATAATGTTGTCGTGAAGGATTTGGTCCACTGGACACAGATTGAAGCATCCAAGCAGGGACAGTGAGCAGGGATGTCATCTGAAATGTCTGCTGCAAATCCAAGAGGCAAGTGAGAAGGCATGGAGAGGACTGAATTGACTCTTTTCTCCCCCCTTTCCCATTCTTATGCTTCAGATTTTATCAGGCTTTTTTGCCGCAGGGCAAAGCATTTCTTTAGAGCTGCATCCCAAGCTTTGCTGCCAAATTCAGGCTGCAGCCTCAACAGCTGTACCCATTCCCCCAAGCTTCTCCGTCCTCATCCTTGGGGAGAATTTGCACGAGTTTGGTGGGGAGAAGACCTGGGTACTTCTCTGGGGCCTGTGTGCACTCAGAGTCCTTTGCATTTGCTTGGGAAATGAGTTTGACAAAGCCCAAACCTCCCTCCCAGCAGCAGGAACAGGTCCAGGCAAGGGGTTTGCACCCCTCCACAGCCAGAGGCCTAGAAGGCTTGCACCCACCTCTGGCCAAAGCAGACACCTTCCTGGTGCACCCGGGGCCAGTTCTCCCTTTTTTTTCACCTTCTCTTTCTCCCCAGTGGAGACTTGCTCATTTGCAATAGGAAGGTTCATTGTTTTCCCATCTGATATTTCTTTGATTACTTAAAAAGAAATCCCAGAGGCTTGTTTGCACAAAATAGTGATTGCATAATTGATGTGATTACCCTGCGCTTCGCCGTGTCACCGCAGCACCACTGATTAGCCCGAGGAGCTCTGAGCACCGTGATGCCGCCGGGCACCCCGGCTCCCTCCGCACACGCTCCCGCTTCCAGCGAGAACCGTGTGAGACCTTCCTCAGAGCAAGGAAGAGCCTGTCTGCCTTCCTGAGGGTCACTTATACGAGCAAAATTTTTAAAAATACCATCTTGGCTGCTTTGGGGACTGACATGGGGATGTGCACATGGGTTAAGTTGTGGGGCCAAATCCTGGGCACTTTCCCTGGGATAACTAGGATAAGCACATGCACACCCGGCAGGTGGGCTGGAAATAAAAAGTCTTCTAAATACAAGGGAATTAAGAGGTTCATTAATAGTGATTATTAATTGCAACCCAAAAAGGGAGATTTATCAGCAAAATGCAGGTAGGAACTTTTAAGTATTCACATAGGGAAACTTTCTGAGAGAGGAAAGCCTCCTCTTTTTGGGGTCAGAACTTGTTAATTATTTTCAGCTTGAGGCTAGAGAACATCCTAAGAGACATATCCTTTTTTTTTTTCATTTCTTTTTCATTCTGACATTTTTTCATTCCTTCATCCTGTATTCTCCTTCCTTTTCAATTGGAATGGATGAAACATTACCCTCAGTAGGGCTTCTTGGCTAGATTTCCACGTTTCCGAACCTTTGTTTTTCCCAATATGTGTGCAATTTTCACTATTTTTGTCCAGCGCTGACCTTTGGAATTCCAGAATAATTTTCCCTCCCCTTCCTGGTGCCCTCACATGACCCAGGAACACAAACATCTGAGAGACCTCTGGGCATCTTCACATCTGCTGGTATATAAGATCAGAGCCATTGTGTGATGTATTTTTAACAGCAGGTGTTGGGCTTGGAAAAGGGTGTGTTGGGTTTTGAGGGGCTGGGCAGAGTCTGCACTTAATTCTTAGTTCCCAGGCTATTTAGGAACAGCTTTAAAACACACTTAATCTGTTTGTACAAATTTAACATTGTAAAACCACAATAAGGAATTGCTAATCAAGTGCAAGCCTGGATTTAGTTTCAGCTTTGCATCACTGCTGTCTTAAAAAAAAAAAAAAAAAAAAAAACCAAACCAAAAAAAAGTGGATAAAAAAATCAAACTTTAAAGCTGAGTCCAAGATTCCAGTTTACAACTTATTTTCATGCAATACTTGCTATTGATTGATTACTTGAAGCCTGTTAATTATTATTTAGTCACGGTTTTCAACACAAACTCCTTACAGCAGCAAAACAAACAGTGCGGATGTTTTATCTTTTGCCAATTAACACAGTTTGAACATGACTTAAAATAGGCTGTAGCTCAGGATCTGATTCACAGCAGCATTACTCCCATTTATGCCACATAATTCCGTTGATTTTGATGGTATTGCAGGCACCATAGTGTAAAATGAGAGAAATGTTCCCTTTTAATTGAACCCCCTCAATGAGCAGAGGATCGGATGACAGACTCATTCTTTCATTGTCCATTAGTGGCAATTTAACAACTAAATTAAAGAAACAGTGCAAGGAGAGTGTTTTCCCCAAAATATCATTGAAAACCTATTTTCACGGAAATCTTCTCTTTCAAATTTTTTATCAGACAAATCTAAAATGGTGCTTAGTGTTCAGTTATCTGCCAGGTATAAATGGCATAAATGGATGATTACTTTAAATACATCTTCTCTGAGAAGGGAGTTATGGGACCTCACAAAAGCATCAAGCTGTGACTACTTTCAGGAAATCACCTGGAAATAAATAAGATGATAAAGGTTGCTTGCAAGTCCTTAGATTCTCACTGCCTTTTTAGGCAGATAATTGAATTCAGGATGGGCTGTAATTCATTTCTGGTACCACTAAGGAACAAATTATTTATTATTTGGTAGAACAGACTGAGTGACCTGAGAGCTCCTTTCAGTCACAGGATCTATGATTATAAATTCTCATGGCATCCACCGTGGATGCCATGAGAATTGCACCCACTCATGTGGGTGTATACATACTAAAATAAAGGAGGTTTTAGCCTTGTTGAAGTTCATGAGATTTCTGTTGTTGCTTTCAACAGTACCATTGTTTCACTTGTCCACATTTCAGGGCTAAATTGGTACTTTACTACATGACCTATTGGGTTGTCTCTGACTGAAGCTCAGAACCACTATTTCCGAGTAGCTACTTTTAATGACACCCCATACAGGCATTTCTGAAATGTATAGATTCTTATTGTGGATTCATTGAATCTGCTCTGGATACACCCCAACTAAATTTGTATACTCCTTTAGACCAAATTTTAATATAGAAAACCACTAAAGGTGGACCTGACATCCTAGAAGCAAGCTAATATATTCTGCCTGTAACGACAATGAGATACATCAATGGGCATGTTCCCCAAATGTATCAGATATATATCAATATTTTGAAAACACCACCATCTTTAATGTAGTCGGAAATACTTTCTAAATGCTTCTATTCCCAGTTGGTTGTGTCCATAGGGCATTATGAGACCCATAGTGATTGTGCAAGTTTGTTTTATACTAAGATTTACTCTGTAACTGATCTGAGATGATTTGAAATGGTTATTAAGAAATATTAAACCAATTATGACTTGACTCTGAGAGATTGCTCTTATGCAGCTTGTTCCTTGCCTCTTTCATAGCACAGTAAACCTAGCCAGTAGAGCAGAGAAGCTGTGGAACAGCTGTTCAGTCACAAGGAGAAGACACAACAAGAATGCAAGGACTCTTTCATGTCCTCCTTGATGTCTTTAATCTCCTGGAAACTTCCTTCATTTGACTTAGAACACAATTTGGGTTGACTTTCGGAAATTGAGGATGGTTTCAGACAGTACCAAGCAACCCAAGCAGCGGTCCAAAAGTGACAGAGGTAGATTATTCCTCCCCTTTCACCTTTCCCAAGTGTCTGGACACCAGCAAACTCCTCCTATGCTCTGCCAGGCTTTCACAGACATTAAACTTGCACAACTGTCTCTCCCACCCCTACACACATAGCAGCCAGGACTGGTATAGCTGTACTCTCCACTGCGAAGCCTACGAAGCTTATTTTGTGTTTTAGTGCAGGGATAGGAGACTGTGTCATGGGAAGGAGCAGTTAAAATCCAAAGTACTTTTAAGACGAAGTTTGAGCAATAGGTGAAGAGTGGTCGCTGCAAAACAATGGGCTGGATTGGAAAATAGCAGAGCCCCTGTGTTCCCATGAATGATGCTACAGAATGTCCTCTGAAGCTGAGCACATGCTGTTGAGACTTGAAAGTCCTACATGCACTGCACCAACAAGGAGTTGTCATGAGAACAGACAGTCCCATTCTTGAATGGGAATGGGAATGAAGCCTGACTATGCGCTAAGATCATTGAGTGATCTCAATAAAACAAGGCTCAAAGAACTGTGGTACTGAAGCTCTCTGTACAGTATATGAATGCTGTTGTACTGAAAGATAGGAGCAACAAAAATCAGTGTGCTAAGCAAAATGAATGAAATGATTAGGAGATGGAAAAGCTCAAGCCTTGCTCTTCAAAAAGAATTTACTGCCCAAATTCAAGCTTCTAGGCAGCATCTCCCTCCTCTTTATAATTGTAAGTAAGTCCTCCTTCATATGCTTGGATGTCCACACTGATGCCTCCAGAGAACTTAAAGCCAGAGAAAGAGGATAGCTCTCACCTCTGTTCAGGAAATCCAGGGCTAGCATTTTCATCCATGCTAACAGCTGTTCATTTCTTTCCTACCTTTCTCCCTGCTTGGTATTTGCCCCTAAGGACTCAATTAGCCCCTGCACCGGGGTACCTTCAGGAGCAGGAGTAGAAGCACCAGCCACAGAAACTCCAATACCGTGGGCAAGGGGCTGTAAGACAGGTAGGCTCTTCTCTCTTGACAAGGGTGAACTTGAATTCACATGTGCTACCTGAGTGCTCTGGCCACTGAATCACTGAGATTCACCCCCATTTTTCTTCCTGAGTTTTGCACAGTGCCTGATCTGGAAGGTGTGCTCTGAAAACGCATGTCAGGTCAGGCCCGGCGAGGGGGATAATGCTTTGTTTGTGAATCCCAAAGAGCTTAGATGTGATTTAGGTGCTTGGAGGCTTGTTAAGGCATTGGCAAGTTCCACGCTGATATTTAGGAATTTTTCTGGCAGGGAATTAGACACCTCCAGGCTCATGCAGCAGCTCAGTGAGAAAGTAAACGTTAGTGTTGAGAAGTACAGCAGGCGGCAAGTATGCTGGGTGAGTAAACCTTTGTGAATCTGGTCCAAATCCACTGCATCTAAATAAGGATAATATCTGAAATTCTGGAAATCTGATCTGAAGGAGGGGCAGACCTAAAAAGAAAGAGGCTAATAAAAATGAAAAAGATCTAATGGAATAGAAAAGTTCCTTCTAATGAGCTCCTCTGGTGATGACTGTATAGCAATATTTAATCTTTTGTTAAAAATGAGTCTTTTCAGTACTTGTAACTTACCTTGAATTATAGAGAAGATTGGCTAGAACATTCCTGGCAGAATTGATCCTGCCCTTAATGTGGGCTGAAATCTTATACTGTGTTTGGGTAAAAACAAAAGTGGTTCTTTACCTCCCTCTGACCTTGATGCATAGAACTGCTTTGAGGTGCAGGCGGTCTAATTAATCTGGTCTGTGCCTGCCTGTCAAATCTTTCTTGTGGCAACAAAATTTCTAGTAATTTTGAGAGAAAACTATTTGATTTTGAAGTAAATTGCCTGAATTTCAGGTTAAGGGTTATCCAGCAGGATTTTTCACTGGAAAAAAAAAAAAAAAGTGTCCTGCTCCAGTAAGCTGCCCATCTGAATACAGGACAAGGTTTCTCACCTTATCTCTGCCTGTTTGGTGGATGGAGTGTGTTCAGAAGTATATAGCAGAAGTAATCATGACCAGCAGAGCTCGTGGAGATCTTAGCCCTGTTGAATTCATCACTCACGGCCATTTTGTTGCTAATATCGCTGAAGCTAAGATAGCTTGTGTAGACATCGCAGTCTCTTTAGGATGAACTTGGTTGTCCTGAGAGCATGATTTGTGGTCTGTGACCTGCATTCTCTCCTGCAAATTTTGGTTCATGCAACCAGCATCTATTTTAAGATGGTGGTAGTAACATTCGACTTCATGCTTAGAGCTATCTGAATCTGGGCAAAGTAGTTTAGCTTATCCATTAATAACAGCCAAGCTGCCTTTACTGTGCTTAGCAAAGCATGGCTTTCTTCTTGGTCTGTCTTTTCTCTTGTGTGATGTCTTTGTTTTGATGGAAAGAAGATCCTTTAGCATACATATTTCTCTAACCTCACCAGAATGGTTTGTCTTGGGCCCAGTGTCTTTGGACAGTGATTTTCTGTAATAAAGCTGATTTCTTCTATGATGCCCAGATCAATTCACCTTACCCCAATAAATTAGGTGCTGTTGTTTTTGCTTTTCTCACCACACTTTAGAAGAAATGCAGCAGATGAGCATACATAAAATAGATTTTTCAAACAAACAATAGAGGAACAATAAAGGAAATGAATTTCTTCAACGTTTCTCTGTCATCAGATGTTATTGTTGACACTCTGAATGTGGCAATAGTTGTTACGCTAATTAGAGTGGTGTAGCTCTAGAAACAGGAACTATAGGAATAATCTTTTGATACCTGTATTTTTGCCATTCTTTATTATTATAATGAAAGCATTAATGCACAGAGGCAAAATCATGTATCCTTAATAAAGAATGAAGCAGCAGTTGTTATCATCTTGAGTATCATATTCATTTACAATCAAGTAGGCAACTCAAAGGTTAAGAGGTTTAATGTTCCTGAACTGTACAACTGAAGCACTATAGTCCACATTATTGTTAGCAATTATTCAAAGTGCTTCGGGGTTTTATTAAAAACTTCATTTTTCCAGAAGAAAGTCCCATACAACTTTAGCCAGCTCTGCAGTATGACCATTTAACAGCCACACATTTTTTGCATAAAGTGCATCACAAGATGTTGTCATGACATAACTTGCTTGCAGCTATTTATACTCTGTTTAGACAACCACCCTCAATCTCCAGCCTCTCTTAAATTTTCATGGCACATATCTTTCCAGTGAGATTTAGAAACTTAAGAAGGTCTCTTTGTAGATATTCCTGATGCATTCCTCCAATATGAGGAATATGTAAGTTGTTTGCAGCTTTTAAAGCCCAAGGAACAGAAAGGCTTTTCTAAAATAGATAGGGTATCAGTAAACTTATTGGACTGTGTGAAAAATGAATCTGATGGGAAAGAAAAGGCCTAAATGGTATAAACTAGTGAACATAGGAAGAATAGTATGGTAAAGAAATATGGGAGGAAACCAACTGAACAGAGAGAAGAAAAAGCTCAAAGAAAAATTACAGGTAGTTTAGGATAGTATTAAACACAGAGATGAATTCCTCATTTTAAGCACTGCCTTAAGGCTGCCTTAAAAACTGATTGATATAGATGTTAAGTGTTGTAATGTATCATCCATAAAGATTAATCCACAATTAATCTTTAAAAAAGGAAACTCTAAAATAAACAAGAGGGTGACCTACGTGATCAAAAAGGTGTATACCCGATATAAGTGTGAATCAGTCCAAAGAACTTTTAAAGCACTGTAAAAGGTAAGAAATGAACTAGTGGAAAAAGAGGCCATTTACTGCATTGTAAAGTTTCAGACCCTCTTGCCAACTTTTTCTATCTTTAATCCCTATAGGATGTTCGTAAGTAACAAAAATCCTGTGTGTTTTGTATTAATTTTCTTTAATCTGACCACTCACAGCTGTGTTGTCTTCCTTTGGCCCCTTACTAACAGTTTATTGGCAAACACATATACTACAGAATGATGTTTCCAGTGAGGTTCCTAAAGTAATAGATTTCTACTTTGGAAGCTTGTAGATTTCTACTTTAGTAGCTACAAATCAAGACCTTTCTATTTTAACTGTTTAATTTGTTAATAAAATTCAGACAAGTTATACCTTACACTCTATTTTAGTAGCATTAAACTATGTCAATTGTTTCTCAATTAGCTAAGTTTCTTTCTAAACACTAATGAAACCTAAACAGAGAATAAACTCAATCCTATTTAGTCCTTCCTCCCACAGCACAGAAGGATCAGAAAGCAAAGCTGCACGAGCATAGTTTCTTTGTTCTTGCTGATGTGAATATCATTCTAATTTTACATTATTAGCTCAGAATTTTTAAGTGTCTTTAACCTTTGCTGTGATACATACATCTGTGTTTAAGGTAATTATTTCACAGCAGTAGCCAAAAATCCTTTCAGATCCTTTCAAGCCCTTGTAAAATAAAAAGTTGTGTCACAAGTACCTCTTTACACAAACCTTAAGGGTTTAAGAAAATAAGCAAGCTTTGTGGCATTATGTTAGCCAACAAATCAAGGATTTTGGTGGATTGAGAACAAAATTTAGCTCCACAGCATAGTGTCCTCACTTTTCAGCAACATGGGTAACCTCAAAGTCAATATGTAAAGTTTCTGAATTCTCCAAATTGCCTTGCTGTTACACAAAAAAGGACATTATCTGGGCTGTTGGAGACACAGTTCTTTCAGGATGGACAAAACAGAGTTCAAAGAAAGAGTATGGGGTAGAATGGAGAAGTGGATGGACAGATTTCCCCTTTACCAAAATTTTCCCTGATTTGCAGCTGTTCTATTGATGAAGCTCTATAAGAACCCCTTAAAATGAGTTCCCTTGACTGTGCTCAGAAATAAAAGGGAAACTAGTGGCTCCTCAGACTCTGAGTATCTCTTGAAGAAAGCTGTCCATGGAACTTGCTATGATGCAGCTGAGAGCAAGGGATTTAGAGGTGCCAAGCCCTGGCTGTATCATGACAAGTAACATCAGCCCAAGATGACCAAGGCAAGGATGGCAGGGACTGCTGTGGAGAGGCCTTCATCCTTCAGTGTAACAAACCTCCCTTTCAAGCCAGTATTAATAATAATATATAAAAAATGTAGTAAATAGACATCTTTCCTTCTCCATGTAGCTTGCCCCCCAACCTCTGGCATAACCCCATTCATGCGCGAATTGACTCATAACCAGTTCAGCTTCATCAAAGCCACAGCTCTGTCGAGGCACAGTGAAAGCCAATCAACCCAATCAGCTTTGTCTGTGTTTCATGACAGTTTAATCACTGAAGACTGTTTTGTGTCGAAATATTTTCCCTTGGGGTTTAAGACAGCCATATTTTACTAATGCAAAAGGAACCAAAAAGTGAAAAAGGCACTCATCCAAATTCTTTGAAGTCAATACAGAAAAACCTCTTCTGTTGTCCTTATAGTGAGCATGTATATTTATAAGGATCCCTATACCTTATTCAGGCATAGTGGCACAAAGTCACTGCAATGACTGCATTTTACATTCTTTTTGCATTGATGTCAGTAATGACATGAGTTAGAGGATGCAGCCTGGAAAGATGGACAGCCTCCCTTCAATATCCATGGCCACTGAAATCCAAAAAAAAAAAAAAGAAAGTGCAATGTAGCCTGATGGCAGATACAGTATTCCCTGAGTCAGATTCACTTTAGTGGCAATCAAGAATAACTTGTAGTAGTTATCCAGAATTAGACTGCTTTGGAATCAGACTGAGAGAGAACAAACTCAGAGGAATATTTTCTATTCTACCAGTACCTGTTTCATATGAAAATTCTGAACACATATTGCCACATTTTTCACCAAATTATATCTGATTATATGTGTTTGATGTGACTCAAATTACTGCATGGAGAATCACAAGAAATAGTTAAATGCATAGATAGTAGAAATGAGTATTGAGCACTTAAAGTGGGATCTGAGAGCTATCACGGTTCATTGGAACAAGCATCCAGAAAAGGATGCTCAACTGTATTTGTTAACAATATCTAATCAAACCAGTAATATTAATGTGTATGAAAAATATATCCAGCACACAAGTAACACTGTTGTAAGGAAAACACCCTTCTCAATGATGTTACAAAAATTGTAGGTCACTGCACCCTCCAAAGTTATTTTAACAGAGCTATGTTGTTAGCACTGGAACTAAGCCATGTTTTCATAGTCAAATGATAGGACTTTTCTAAGGTCGTGCCCACCCAGTACAAAGCCCATTAAGTGCTTCATTGAAAAGGCTAAATGGAATTCACACTTCTTGGGCAATCGTTTCATTACGATCAGTATGAGTATTCAAAATGTAATTTTAAAAATCTTGGAAATAAAGCAGGCTAGTATCTAAGAGCAATCATATAACATGTCACATTGAAAAGCTTGTGATTTGTGGCTTTCACTTGCAGTGTATAATATACCATACAATGAAATTAACATTTGTTACCTTACTCTGTCCTTTCAATCAAAGGCTTCTGACTTACAGTTTTGCAGGAACAAAAATCCACTTAAAAATAATAGAAATCAAGATTTCACCTTTTCATACTGAGGCCTACCGAACACACATGTAATATTATGTATTATGTAACTGGTATGAAGCCTTTAGAGGAGGTGACAGCAAAAATGACAGTGCATGCCTTGGAAGTACAGCTAGAAAATTAGGGATTTATGCAATACTTTGAGCTTGTGGGCTGAAGTCACATATAGAGATGCAGATTTCACTTTTGAAGCTGGGATATATTTAACTGAACTCAGAAGACTTCAGAATTTATTGTGTGTTTGCTTGTTAGCAACCATTTTAGGTATGAATGAATTCACAAAAACAGACTTTAACAGTCTGCCACAAATAGATCATGTTAATCTATTAACTTAATTAATCAACAAACTATGAAGATTTATCTCCAGACAGAGCTAGGCAAGGCCACTCATCTGCACTTAATCTCTTGCTGTCATTCATTTTTCTGAGCCCAGGGTCTTTCTGGGTGAGAGATGGCATTCATGCCCTCATAATGTGCAGCCACAGGCAGAGCATCTTCCGTGAGCTTCTCTGAACCTTTTCTGAATCATGAATACTTTGGATCTCTGTGACAGCAAAGAGTTTACCTGCTTAAACACACAGGCATGAAAAGTGCAGCAAAGTAGGCTGGAGAGAGCTCCAAGTGTGCTGATATGGCCTTTATCTAGTTAATTAAGGGTTATCTACCTTGATTTTAGTAAGATTTGTCACCTTTGTTCATAGCATTCTCATAAGCATCCCAGAGAGAAATAACACAGGGTAGGTGCATAACTAAGTTGACACTAGACCCAGAGAAAGGTTTAGCAGTCCATTTCCAAAAGCAAAAAGTATCTCAAATACATGCCTTAGATCCTGCCAGGTTCTGTCCTAAACAGACTTTGCTCAGTTTTCCCATGAGTGAGCCAAGTGATGAAGTAGAAACTATGATTACTATATCTGCAGATGATATGAAGCTGGGAGAGGCTTCTAGCAGACTGGAGAATGGGCTTGACTTCAAATTGATCTGGACAAACTGGAAAAATAGTCCAGAAAAATAAGTGAATTTGCACAGGGACATGTGCAAGGTGATAAATTTAAGTAAAAATAGCCAAGCAAAACTACAAGAAGTTTTAAAAAAAGCAGGTTAAGAAGCAGCTGTTCAGAAAAAAAAAAAA
>NW_010582128.1:25875-46586 GCF_000705375.1 Tinamus guttatus
AAAGAGACATAGCTTTGAGTGTCTCCATTAATAATTAGTGCAAATCTCAAGTTTTATGCCTGAAAAGTATGGAATTTATACAGATAAATGGCAATGAGCCATCACTATAAGATGAAAATGTAGATCTGTAGTCCTGTGTGTAAAGTGCCAGTAGTGCATTAATCCAGATCCAGGAGGAGAAAGCAGGTGTCTGACTTCTCAAAAGGGCTTATCATTTAAAAGAATTGTGCAACCTAAGAAGAACCCTTCCAGCTAGATATGCCATCTTTCAGTCACGTGCACACACAGATCAAGGGAAGTCCGTGAATCCTGAGCTCATAAAGAAGTTTTTTTAAAAAAAAGCTTCTTGATCTCCCTTGCTTTGGGAAGTGCTAATATCCCATCCCCTTTACTTTGCCTTCTTTTATTTATTTATGAACTCAGAGTCTGTTTTTTTTTAGAAAAGGGGGAAAATTTGCTTTGAAGTTAATTTTTGATGTAGAAGCAAACCGTGACCACAAAAATGCTTTCAAAGGGTCAAAGCACTGTCTGGAGATTGAGTTGTTCTGACGTTTCCTAATATTGAGGATAAGCCCAATTCCTTTTGCCTTGATGTGAGATATTGAACTTACTCAGCTTTTATGGGTTAAAAACTGTATCCTACAAAATTAAACTTTGGAAGGGTTTTTCCTTTGCTATTCTCAATGTTCCTGCACCCAGACCTTCCAGTGATGACTCTGAATGTCTATTCACCACAAATATAGCTTTGCAGTGGTGGGGTTATAGTACAGACATCAGAGAGGTGGTTTATTACTATATCCTGTAGCTTTATCCCAAATGGTTACATCAGGGCTGAACACATTGCAGCCTACACTCTGTTTTCCCTGTAACTTCCCTTCTGCCACACTTTACTCACACTGGAGACTGCCAGGAATATTTCCATTGTGTTGAAGCAACAATAGGTCCTCTGTCCCAGTGCTACCAGTTGAAAAACTGCCTACAACCTGGAATAGTTCCATAAGGCTTTTGTTGTTGGTTAAACAGAACCATGACAGAAAGGAGATAGGCAAAGAGGAAAGCCCGAGCAGGAGGAAAGCCTCAAGCCAAAGCAGAGGCAGGGTGAGGGGTGCTCACTCATCTCCTTGGGGAAGCAGCTGTCCAGGTGGTCCCTCCATCCCAATGATGCTGCATACAGAAGTGGAGGAGTCGCCCCTATGAAACAGAGGAAGATAAATAGCTGGAGGCAGAGCAATGGTAAGCTTTTCCATACTAAAATATCTTGCCAGGGATGGTGACACTGCTCTTTAACAGGTTGCCTTGCAAAGCACCTCCCATAGGACAGTTTTGTTTCCTGTTCAGCTTTCACGTAACTTGTATTGCACAGGTTTGTTTATGGAGTGGTGGGAGATCTGAAAGCATGCTTGGAATTTAACTTTCCAAAGGCACTTTGGTTAAAAGACTTCATACTTTGACACATATCAATTCTTGCATTTTAGAAGGGATAGTTGAAAGAGACAGGAGAACAAGTGTTAAAGCCTGGGGAAATCATAGAATCATAGAATCATTGTGGTTGGAAAAGACCTTCAAGATCAGATCCCACACAAAAGTGACATTCCAAAGATGAGGATTTGACTGTCGACCTTTTAAAGCTTTTGGCTGAAAGTTTACAACTACTAAAAAATCAGCCTTCTCTAGTTGATGTGTTGCTGTATTCCAGATAATAAAGAAATGTTGATTATTAAAAATTATCTCTAATATCTGTATGCATGATTTTCAGTTTTCCAAACATAATATATCATCCATATAACAGTTTAATGAAGTGAAATGTACAACTTCAATGCATTTCATAATTATGCAGAAAAATGTTCTATATAATATGAATACTTATATTTAAATACACCTGCACTACACACTATCAAAATAGGCCAGGTATGCTGGAGTGCCATACCAATGTTTAAAGCAGATAACTAGCTATTTACAGTGACCATGAAACCCTAAACTGTGAAAACAGGGAACCTTTTATATATATATATATATACTGTATATATATATATATATGTATATATGTATATGTATATATACAGTATATATGTATATATACTATATATATATATATATATATACAGTTATTTCTCAGCTAGTCTATATTTATGTGTCACATTTCACAAGGTGTTACTATTTGCAGAAACATTGATGATTTTTGATTCCAGTTTCCAATACCCTAAGGGTAAAAATGTCCCTGTAAAAGCAGACATCCAAACCCACTAATTGCTTCTAGTTCCTTAATCACTCTTACGTAACAAAAATGATTTAAGTTTTACTTTAAAAAATGAACACTCACAATTCTTGTTTTTATATATATATATATTTTTTCACCATTTCAATTTCCATTTTATTGGGGTATCCTTAATAGGATTAGATGTGATGTTACCTGACATTAAAACATGAGCGATACTTCTTTTCCCAGTTTGGGGGGAAAAAAATGTTCAATTTTAAATAACAGACCTTAAACCTTAACTGAAGTATAGCCCAGATCATAGGCCTGTTGATAAAGTACAAGTTTAAAGAACAAAAATGAAAAGCAGTTGCAACGAAAACACATTTATTAAAATCCCCATAATCTTCTGGCATTTCCCTGAGTCCAATGAAAACATCCAGTGCTGGCACCCTAACCAGGGGCTGGCGAGAGGTGCAGTTAGTATGTCTGTTCCTACACACACCCCAAGTCCCTGCCCACCTCTTCGGCTCTTGGGAGCTTTCTCCTGGAGATACTTCTCAGTGTGACTCCCGAAAACTCTCCTTTCTCCTTCAAGTCAACAGCTGCCACCAACCTGATGCCATCATATATGCTTAAAGGCAGAGCAAAGGGAGATTTCTGGCTTGGTTTTCCTTCATATAAAGAGAAGGAAAAAGATCTCTTAAATAACTATTGTAAGTGCCCAAAAATCCAGTTTTTCTACTGAACTGGTGGTTTTTGAAGAGCCAGGTTAGTCACATGCCCCCTTCTCCTACAGCTCAGAAGGGTGCACCCCACCAGGATGCCCTTCCCTTGCTCCCCATGGCGACACCGCAGAGTCTGCTGCAAGGCTTTGGCCCACAACACCATTCCTCAAAAGTGCAATTTATATAAGTCCTTCGGATGCCCCACTCGGGGTCCCACAAGGTTAAAAGGATATTTGGCTATATAGGAGGAATAAGGAAAAAAAGGCCCCACAGAACAAGAAATCCAAGTTAGCTCAAAATGCTGGAGGAAAGGAAGCTCTTGGCAGACGTTCCCAATGAGAACAGCCTAGCACATGAATGGACCTTCCTCCTCATACTTCCCAGAGCACTTTATGAACTATACGATAAAAAAGCTCCAACATTGAAATTCACCAACCTTCGCTCCAAGGGCCAAGAGTGTCATGGCCATGGTAAGGTGAGAGGACTGATACTTACTTCAGGGTGAGAAACGTCATGTGTTTTTTCAATGTCCATGCAGAAGGAGAGTTGCAATTTCTGAAGCCTCAGGTGAGCACGCAAAGCTGCTATTGACAAGCTGAGAAAGAGTTTTAATGTATCAAGACTTGGTTGACCTTGGCATAAAAAACTTTTTCGTGGTGGGGTTCTCTATTATCGTTTCACAGTGTATTAAACAATTTTATTTTAAAGATCTGTCAGATAATTGGTAGAGCTAACCTTTCAGCATACTGGTAATGCACGCTTTGGGTTATCTCTGGGAATGGGCCACAGTGGTTGCTGGTAATGCACGCTTTGGGTTATTTTATCTCTGGGAATGGGCCACAGTGGTTTCTGTCTATGTTCATGTGCCCGTGTAATTAGCCAACAAATTCAGACACAAATTACACTAACTAGACAATTAATGTAAATAATCAAGGCCACCATATACATCACCCTCAAAATATGATCCACTTGCATTTAGAAGACACAGTGTCAAACTAAGGTCTGGAAAAGGTAAGAGAAGGTTGAACCTTCCTTTCAGATACTGAAAAGTGTTTCAGGCAAACAGCTTTGATCTGTTCTAAAAAGGGAAGCAAAGCAAAAAAGTAGGACAAATGGCTGTGCACAAGGAAGTGCCTAGGACTACATAAAACTTATGGCAGAGTATAACTAGCATGAAGAAGGGAGTCTGTGATTTTCAGAGCTTTGATTTGAAAACAACTTGCTGCCTCCAGCCTTGGGTGCCTCTGTCAGGGGAAGCGTCTCCTCAGGCACACCTGTGCCCTGGTACCTCCTGTGTTGGTGTTCCCTGTCCTGCAGCTCAGGCTGTCTCCACCAGGCTCAAGAAAATCCAGGATATCTGGTGCTAGAGAAGATGCATGTGTCTCACCTGTCTGGACAACATGGATGGGAACCTGGAGCCACACTTTGGGCTCCTCTCTACAGCACTTTGGAAGCAAACTCACACTGTCACCTAGGCTTCAGGGCTTGCATTGCAGGTAATGCAGTAATATGCTGTAAATTGCTGCCTGGAATATGCTCACAAAACATCCCACAACCTGACAGCCCTGGTAACATCCAGGTCACCCCATGCAGACTGACCTCCACTCAGCAACTGTCTCCATCTCTAAAATGTGGCGTGGTTATTGCCAAAGGTGCCTCTCCAGTGGCAGTGAGAAAACAAGTGTAACCTGCTCTTCAGTGTCCCTGCTCTTGTGTCACCTAGCATGAACCAGGACATACTGCAGCAGAGCAAACTGCAGCTGCCAGTGGTGGCCACAGTTGCTATTGCTAGAGCTGTACCAGCATTAGTACAGGGGGAAAATTCAGGAGGGAAGCCCAGAGGGCAATTTCCTGAGACACTTTCTACAGACACTTTCCCAGAATGAGGCAGCGGTTTCATAATATTCAATAACCTTTTCTTGCCTACCCAGATAATGAGGTCAGAGAGTTGTAGCCAAACACTGCTGGCATCTTTGGGCAATGTCACGTGTTACCAGGAGATGCAATGGAATGGAAACATCCGGAAATATGATGCCATCAAACAGAATCATGACTGTAATATTTATTAGTGCAATTTGCAAAGCAGAAGACACCCACCAGAACACATAAAATAAAACAGGAATGTGTGGAAACTGTAAATCTTTTTTGAGGTCGTCTAGTGCCAACCCTTGTTAAGCTGCATTGCAAAGAAGGGCAATCACCACAGAAATCTTAAACATCTTTCTTTACTGTCCTAGACTTATTTTTCTCCAAAGAGCAGATTGGAGCCCACCCGTAAAAAGGATGGATCATATTTTAACTAAGTTCTTGCTACTCCTCTACTTTCATCCTCTTTTTCTCTCATAGGTAGACAAGAATGCAAGTGGTTGAATCCCTGACCAGACTTTTTTTCCCCATAAATTCCATATTGCCAGAGCAGATGATGTTTTGAGGAGTTAGAGCTATGTAGGATGCACATCTTCTTCACATTGACTGGAGAAATTCCAGAATACAGGGGTCTGACACTGTTTCTCTGAGACTTATCTTCCTTTTATCTCCTTTTGGGATGTGAGTCAAAGCTCAGTGTCAGACTAAGCAGCAGCAGATGAACTTAACATGCCAGGTCACGCAGAGAAGGTGGTGGGCTGGCCTGGTGCTGGGGACCTGCCCTTCCTGAAGCTGTCTGTGAGGCCAGGACCTTGATGGCTCACACAGCAACCACTGCTTCGTGCCACATTAGGGAGATGCAGCCTTGAAGTGCCCACAACACCTTTTCATGCAGTGGCTTCCTTCAGGGAGGACTTATATTTTCAAGCAGTCATTGGGCTCGAGGCACAAATGGAGTAGAGGGGGCAGTAAAGATGCACTGGGATATTTTTTCTTCCATGCTAACGTCTGTGTACATCTATGAGAGCTATGAGATATGAATAGACACTTCTTGTGTGAGACAAGATGAAAAATGTAGACACAAGGTACCATCAGAGCAAAGAAAATGTTTTACAGCATCCAAAGCTGTTTGATACTGACTGGGGATGCAGGAAGAGTTTATCTCCACCTGCAGAAGTCTTTCAAACTCACAAGGCAAAGAAACAACTGTGATGCTAGACTGACCTCGATGTCTGCCTCCAGGAGTGTGTCATTGTGATATTTCTGTCGCCAATAAGACAAACAATAACTTGTTTCTTTTAGTATATTTTCTTTGTAGCTCCAGGACGACTTACTGCTTTTTTCTTCAGGAAAATCTGAAGGAACTTTCTGTCCTTTACGTCATTGGGTGTCCTGCAATTTAGTCTTACTTGAGGCATCAGAGCCTATTAGGCCATCTGTGTTGATATTGGTCCTGGGCAGAAAAATACTTCTCAGAGAGTCAGAGGAAAACAAAGAGCAGATCTTGGAGAGGGATGTTATAAAAGAAATATGATTGTTGCTCCGCTTCTATTTTCAGTTAACGCCCAACTCTTTACCGTTGGCAGTAATCTCATCAACTGAGCTGAGGCTGTACTCCTCTGCAAAGAGCAAATCACTGCTCCTCTCTATGTGGCATGAGCCAGGGGTGGGTGACTAAAAGGTTGAAACCTATGCAAGTGTCTGAAGGAGAAGAGCACTTCTGCATAAATGTCTGACAGAGTGGGGAGATTTGTTTGGATAAATTGCAAGCAAGTGTCTTTTGTGCGCGCGATAGCAC
Source organism: Tinamus guttatus (assembly GCF_000705375.1). The sequence goes on from NW_010582128.1 coordinate 32,462, forward strand.
TTTCCTTGGATTAAGTTCATGTAATACATGTGGCACTTGCTGTGTTGGGAGTAGGAGGAGGTGGGGCGCAATGACTGATTTTTGCATTGTGCCTCCCCGTCTCTTTGTTCTTTTCAGGCTGTGCTTGTACAGGTTGCAGGGACTGCCAGATCTGTGGGATTAGTGAACTAACCTGCAGAGCAGCACAATGGGAGTTTTGAACAGTGCGGGGTAAGATGCTGGCTGGATAAAGGCACTAATGTAAGTTACTTACGTCCTGTGGCTTTAGCTTGCTCAGCACTTCAAATGAAAAAAAAAATACACCATCAGTTGACTCTAATAGAGAGCATTCAGTCAAAGGAATGATTTTTGGAGGTACTTTTTGGTTCCTCATATTCCTTTACATAAAAACAGAAAGAAAGAAGGAATGTTTACCTGGGGTACGAAAAAAGCATGAAGATTTTTTTTTTGGCAGATAGTGTTCAGGCGACAGATACACAGATATTTTCATGTATAAAAAAAAAACTCAGTGTGTGGAGGTGTGTATAGAATTTCCATCTTTTGCTTCGTTGGTTGTTTTCTCACCTTATTTGAGATAGTGGAACTTTTTTGACGGTTGGCAGTTAGAAAGTATTTGGGGCATTCTCTGTTTCCTGGCCTTCTACATCACTACTGCGATGTACAGTTACTCCTTAAAGACACTTTTTCTTTTAATGATCTGTCTTTTCATGCTTGGGGGCAGGCAGAAGAGTTATTCTAATTCGGAAAGATGTCTGTTCGGGTGCTTGCATGCAGCCTATGGTCAGCACTGCAATATTTTTCTATATAGCCTGTGCCCACACCTCCTTCCCATCTCTCAGCTAAAAATGCTTTATTTTAGGAAGCATGATGAGGGATGTGGATTTGTATCCTGACACAAATGTGTTGCAGATCTTCACTTGTACTTATTATTCATTTCACTAACTCAAGTTAACAGGCAATTAATTAATCTGGTTTCCCATATGAGCAGAGCTTCTAGGCTATGTAGGCATGGTATTTCTGAGCACTCATTCAGAGCATTCAAGACCCCAGGTAAACCAGGGTAGCATGAACTGGCGACTCTGTGCTCAATGTGGTAGGATGTTGAGTCATGTGTGTACATGCTGACTATCAGGTAGTGTACGTCAGTCTGACATGTCAGTCCACCTGGCAGCAAAGCACAGGGGCTTCTGACTGGAGAGGAATGAGAAGGCACTGGGAATCTGCTCTGCTTGGCTTATGCCTCATCACTGCCAATACAGAAGTAGCTTGATATCTTTTCCCACACTCTGCTGTCCTTCTGCCATACAGCTGCCAATGCTCAATAATTTGAGGTGTCATCGTGGCTAATTTACAGACACATGCTAAGTTTTATCTCAGGTTCTTATGTTGCTAATAGTGTTATCAGATTTGGTGGCTATGGATATACAGTATGGTATATTGTATATGCTAGATGGTAGCATAAATAAACAACTGTTATTTGATCATTCAAAATGCCAGATACCATCATACCTCAATATCGTGATGATGATGGAGATAATGAATTATTCCTTGCATTCTAATTTAAGCAACACCAAGATTTAATTTGCCCATCTTCTAATTACCTTTTACTGTATTATGTATTGACAGAAATCTATTTTCAAATGCCAGAAGTTTGCCCAAAGTATCTGAATTTCACAGCTTCAAGCTGATTCTAAATCAATCATCTGATTCTTTTTGTTTGCAGACTTTGTTTGCGTAACACACATTAACTAATCGTTATAGCAAATAAGGATCTATTAATGTAATTTTACAAGTCCCTGGTGAGATTTTATCTCCAATGCTGTGTACCACTGTGATCATCCCTATTCATGAAAGAGCAATTCAGATCTGTCCATCTGAAACAGATTCCATCTGAGAAAGGTTCTTAGGCTGAGCAGGGAGAGGACAGTCTATCTTCTCTGCTGACAGGAAGGTCTCCATTGTTTAGCCTGGCCAGACAACAGCTGAGAGGTAGAAACAAGATATGTTGAAAGGGTTAAACATAAGGTGGGTGGAACAGTTAAGTAAAGCCAAAGAAAAAGAATGGCACAAAAGCAAATGGGCACCAACTGGCTACAAATAAATCTGGAGAGCAGAAGACAGCCAAATCCTAGAACAATCTTCCCTTGGGAAACAAAACGAGAGAAAAAAATAGACCTACTTTTAAGATGTAACTAAAAAGGTTTGATATGAGATGGTGCCTACAATGGGCAGAGTTTGGTTATGTGGCCTTGGAGGCACCTCTTCAGTCCTGCTGTCCTGTGTGCATGCTGGTACATGAAAATGAGCTACATTTACTTATTTTTGATGACTACTCAAATAATTCCAAAAGCAGAACTTTGCTTCAAAGCATAAAGAAGCCCAAATCTTGATTGTATCTATGGTGCACTATTTGGGTTAAAATTACTGATTAGGATGCAGGCAAGAACACAGCTGGATTTCTGGATGCTGACCCATTGGTACTTAAAGCTGCCATGCCAGTGCCACAGCGAGGTGATATTTGGACTCCACTTAATCACGGGGAGTATCACCACTAGCTTTAGTGGGGACAAGATTATTATCTCTGTAAATAGTTGAAATCAGTGGCATACCCATCTTTCAATGACATCACTAGGATCAGAATCTGTCCCTTGCTGTCCTTGTTGAAGGAGAACCTTAAGTTAATTCTAAAAGTTTGTCAAATTCCCATCTCCAGCTCCTTGTAATCAGCATCCTCCATTGCTCTCTTGAGCATCTCACCTCCCTCAAAGAGGATTTTAATTGCTAGTTCTGCACGTCCAAGTCTGCTGCCCTGTATCCTCCCCAAAAAACATATCTCCCAAGTGGGGTTGAGTCCATGCAGTGGAGCAGGATGAGGAGCTCCGCAGTGCTCATAAAAGACATCTGTTACCTACCGCATGTTGTAGGAGACAGACAACAAACAGCTTTTGAAAGCAGGTGACTAAAGGCAGCTTTCCAGGAAGGATGGGTGACACAGGCTCCCAAGGGGCTCAGAAGTGTAGGACCCAAATAATTCCCTGAATTTGCACATATCTGTGACTGGCTTTGCTGGATTTTCAGTTTTTAGGGTTTGGGAAGTATTTGTAGCATGTAACTGTAAGCATCTCACACAATGCCCAACTTGGAGCACTAGCTCTCCAGGCTATGCGGGCAATGTATCCTTTGATGAATGACTGAGAGCACCTAAGGTGGGCTACTGCTTCCAGACATTCCCTGGAGAGACTTTGCTCCCTGTGACTCCACAAAAGAGCCGACCTGTCCTCCTTCATCATCTGCAGCATGTGTCTCAAACTGCGTTGTGTGCAGGCCCCCTTCCCTATAGATACACAGCCCTTCTCTGCTTTCACCTCCTCCCCACAAGTTCAAAATGCAGATGTGAGTCACCACGTGAAAGGTATCTGATGGCCTCAAAGAGACAGCGCTAAAGACGAAGCTTTATAAAACCAGGCTGCATGTAGGCTAGGGACTAAGCCAGCTACAGCTCACCTGGTCAGATCTTCATATCTAGAGTTAGAGTATTTGCCATTTTCACAATGTTTTGCCAGCAGCATTAGTGATTTGCTATTACGAGTGTCACGTAGTTATACATTTAAGTTTTAAGCAGTGCTTAAAAACTGACATCTGTAATGTCATGCAATGCGTTGAGTAAACAAAAAGCAAATCATTTGAATTGCCATTAGAGAGGTTACTTACATTTTAAAGAATATTGTAGTATTTATAGAAAAGTGTAATATGATCATTAAACAAAAACATGAACTTTTCCTTCTGATGCTGTTGATACACATTAAAAGGGTCAGAGAAACTTGGTCATTAAGGAAAAGTTAAATAGCCACAAATACCAACAATATTTCAGTGTCCATGTGTATGCATGTATGTGTACTTCTGCATTTAAATTGGCAGCAGTAGATGCTCCATATGCAAGAAACATTCATGCTGGACCTCACACAAAAGTGGATTTTGTGTGAACTTCATGGAGGAAACACAATCCATCCACTATTCCACAAGTGAAATTTCATAACAAGTAGCAAGTCCCTGTTCACTGACTGCGTGGTCAGGAAGGATTTCCTTCAGCACTCTCTGAGGCAGGTAAAACATCTCTTTCCATACATATATATTTTAAAAGAATGTTAGAAACATTTTTTAATAGTACAAATACTACCTGGTAGGGGAGTAGAACGCTTGTGATGCAGTTGAGGGCAGTAAATCCTATTTTCTACCAAGATGAACAGGTTTTGCAGGCAGAACCTGCCTGGAGGCAGCTGTACACACCCATTTTTTTTTACAAAACGCAACAGGACAGGTTCATGTCTGGTGTAATCCCTTTGCCTCCAGAACATTTCCATCCTGTCGAAATTGCTCTAAAAGAAAACAATATGTTGCAGTTTTCCACTCAGGGGATAGCTTTGCTTCTCTTTGTGTATCCTCTAAACCTCATTAACTTACCTTGGCTTAGCCATTTTCTTAGCATGACTGGGAAACTCTTTGATGCTAACTTTGAGCAGCCCAAGTAATAAAATGACACAAATCTTCCTTTAGTTGGAAACTGACATAAAAATCAACTAGGCAGGGTCTATGTTATCATAGCAGAGACCTCGTTAATAGGGCCTGCATGGAAGTGGTTTTGGCTGATATCTCATAAAACAACCCTTTGCCTTGTGGCTTGGAGCTCCCTTGCTTTTCCACTCACGCAGGCAAATCTCTTGTGCATTGCAGGACGGTGCAAGCCAGACCTGGAGCCTCGCTCCGCTTTCATGTGGTGGCCCCAGGTTTGGATCCAGCGGGGAATTTGGAGCAACCCGATCCACATGAAGACATGGCGGCGCTCAGCGCCGCGTCGCTGCGTCGTGGCTGCGCCGCGCTCCCCACGCGCCCGCTCAAACGGCGCCGTGCCACAGGAAACTGGCCCATCCAGTCAAAACTCCCATCTCACGCTGTCGACACACAGAAACGCACGCGGGAACAGCCGCCTTCGGGTTGCTCAATGCACTGGGAGCTGGAAAGGGCTTTTAGGTGAGCGTGGAGCCGAAGTGTCTGCCTCCACCCACTCATGTTTTGCCAAAGAGGCTAGAGGGGAAAAAGAGAATAGCCCAGTTGCTCTGCTCTGCTTTCAGTGAGTGGTTGGATGTGCAAGAGTGTGCGTCTAGCAGTTTCTGATGTAAAGCAACTCCCTGTTTTGGAGGGGAAGAGGTGCTTTTCTGTATGCACAAATGACTCAGAGCCTTGTTGTCCTGCAGGAAGAAGTGCAGGATTAAGCTTGAATACTTTGATATTCAGCAACGGAAAAGCACGCACTGACATGGGGATTTTGGCAGTCTCAGTGTGTTTTTCTTTCTCTCCTTTTATGCACCTAGAAGGTGGACATGATTGACAGCCTGCAATTTCAGTCCTGGAAATGTTTTTCTTGTGGCCTGCTCCAAAGAGAAATGGAGGTGTAGTGAGATCTGGTCCTGCTCTATTGAAACCAAGCGGCTGATTAGAGGCTGGTTATGTTCATGATGTCAAGTTGGACTACAAAGACCAAATCCATAGGCACGAAAGCTTTCGGGATGGTCAGCTGGAGCTGCGAAAGATACTTGTGAAACATCGGCCTTCCAGGCAGCGGAAGGTGCTGCTGCCACGTAGGAACGCACCTTCCCATGTTGGTGCTTAATTCGGGAACGAGGCAGAGCTACTGCCTGCTATACGCACGTCTCTTTTTGATGACAACACAGAAAGAGGAAATGCTGATAGGACCAGCCCAGTACTCTTTCGGGAAGAGAAAGATCTATGCTCTAGATCTTGCTCAACCTGAGAAGACGCTAATTCTCTGCTCTGACCTGGTGAAAGCTCTCAGTGCCTCCTGGGGCCTCTAAGGGGAGTATTTCATGGTGCTTTTCCAGCCTCTCAGTACCTGAATGCTCATTAAGCTCTATAATAGGCTTCATAGTGAGCTGCCCATGTTTAGAAATTGTAGAAGAAAACTTTGGTTTCAGACACCCCATCCCTAGAAAAAAACCTCTCCAGAGGGAGAGATGAGAAATGGAGTGGTAAAGGTGGAAAAAAAGGTGCAATCGCATAGGATGCATAGAAAGGTTTTTCTGAATCTCAACTTCACATTAGTACTCCTGATTAAAATAAGTTGCAATCACTCCAGATAAAGTGACCCTATTCCTTCTTGAAACCAGGGGAAAGAAACAAACCCAAAATGCTGTTCAAGATGAGCATGGTTACTACAGAAGTTCTATGAACTTTCCAACAGCACATGGACACAATCAGACTTGCATGGCATGAAACACCTCTGTGAAAGCACTACCTCTTCAGAGAAGCAGGACTAGCAATAATTCTCTGGCAGTCTCAAACGAAAAACATTAGGTACAGATTGAATGACTGTGATTTTTATTACTTATTTGTGATTATGATTCAGCCATTATGTACTTCAGTAATTCCTCCTAGCTTTAAAAATTAAAATGTTTTTAACACTCCATCTTGTGGGAGTGCCTTTGATTTCTTTGAGACACTGAATGAAATTAATGTTCCTCCAGCTACCAAACTCGTGAAAACAGAGAACTTATCTCAAAATTTGTTCCATTTCAGAGAGAGTAATTAATGTAGTGCCCAAAAAAACAGTGAATCTTCAAATTTTATTGAAAGTTATTTACACTAGACCTAGCTAAGAGGTTGATGGCATAACTGTCTACAGCAGAGCACGTATGCAGGTTCATCTAAGACTTCCTGAATAGTTCAGATATTGCATACCTCTTTCAGTTTCCATTACTGAATTGAGAGTTACAAGTCTGAGGACACACAGTAGTCCTACCAAGGTCTAGTGACATTAGCAAGTCTTTAAGCGGAAGAGGAAACCCATCTGAGCTTTTGTGATGTCAGCTGGTGATTTAATTGCTAAATCTGTAATTAACTTTGGAATACGAAATATTTTTAGTGAGAAGTCATTGATAGAAAAATCAGGTGTTTTAAAATTCTATTCTGTGTTCCATCATTTTGACAGAGTCACTGCAATGTTTATAACTCAGGGTGTGTCCTAAGCACAGGACATATCCATCCTGCATTTGAATGTAAACATTTTTAGAACTGTGTCTTTCTGCAGGCTATCTTCCTTCTGAGGGTAGCTGTGCATTGTGTTTTGAAGTACAAATGCAATTATAAGGGGGAAGGAGTGACATCAGATTTCAGAAATCAAGAACTAATTAGAGTGGACAATAGTTTTTCATCTGGGCTCTGATGATTGAAAAATGCAGATTTGGCAACATGGAAACTTTCCAGGAATGTGTCCATTTCACCAAACTGTTTCACACACAAAACCAAGGAAAAATTCCCTGAAAAGTTTTGTTGTGACATTTTCAAAATTGTTTCTTTTCAAAACAATTTTTGTTTGTTTTGAAATGCCTTTCAACTTTCTTTGAAATAAAATGAAAAACTTTTTTTTATCTCAGTTTCAAAATAAAACATTTAATTTGGGAATCAGAATATTTCAGTTGAAATGGCAAAGATATCTTTTTGACTTTATGGAACTGCTGATGAAACACAAAAATTCTTTTCATAACTCTCATATATGCTCTGTTAATGCTCCTTCGGTGCTTGATATTTATTGCCTAATGTTAGTTGTGCATAAGCATTACAGGGTAGAATGACTCCGTCCTTTCCTGATGTTGCAAGTTTAAAGGCTTTGGGCTTGAACAGTGCTGGGGTGGATGTCCACGTAGGGATCCCAATATTGTTGACAGGGGAGTTACGGTGGGAAGACTCCATTGACACCGCTGACCTGATAGATAAGATGGTCTTCATCACTGACATTCATAAAATGTAGGCATAAGTAGATGACATAATAACAGCATATCTTAATTAGAAGAGAATCTGGATGTAAGAGAAAAATCAACTCAGAAGTTGAGAGATCTTACAGCATTCAGATTAACTTTGAATCTGTTTAAAATTATAACTAAGAGCTGATGAACAAGATGTCATGTTTAAAATGACTGTAATTAAAGTAGTCTTGAGCCAGAACTGATCTGATTTTAGATATCTGCTTTCAGCAAACAGCATATATTAGTGCTTTGAGTATGCTGGCTTGTGACTACCATAAAGCTGCCCATCGTCTGTATTTTATGAGTATCTCTCTTTTTTGATGCAAAGCTCGGGAATGTTGGTCTTTGTGTGGCTGAATTCAATATATTAAGAAAAATACTTTTTTGCGGGGGAGAAAGAAAAGGAACCTTTTGCCACCAGAAACCTGAAATTATCACATTAGGACCACCCTGCTTGGCTTCTCTGTGGAGTTCTAGCTTTGAGCAAGTACTATGGATACAGAAAATTGGTTTATGTTTAAACTGAAAAGACCATATTGGTTTGTACTGGAGATTTTGTTTCTGTATTTGGCTTTAGTACAGCAGTCGTTACCAAAGTAACTGGGTATCACAGAAACTTTGCTCTTATTGCTTAGGGAAGTATCATTATCTCCCATTTTCACAGAGAAAATTGAGTCTGGCTCAAGAAGAGAGCAACTTACCAAATCCAAATATTAGAATCGGAACCAAGATCATGAGCTACAGCCTATGTAACAGCCTGTGTAGCAGCCACAAGCCTTTTCTTCCTGTCAAGGGCTCTTGCAGGCGTTGGAGCTGGAAATCTGCTTTTTTCTCGTGACTTCCTGACTGTGGGCAAGAAAAGGGCTTTAGCTCAAACGATGAGAGTGACCAGCCATGAAATTCTTATGCAGTTCTGGTTTGGACCCTGAAGTCACCTTCACTTATAGTGTCACAATTCGGATTTGAGCATTTATTTCAGAATTATTTGTATTTACATAATGAAATGTGAACATGGACCACACAAGCCTTTGAACTGCATCCCTTCTTCCTAGTGGTCTAGTAATCTTTCTTTCCATGGTAAATATGTCAAATAGTGTGATAACTATTATCATGGATTCAGCCAAATCCATACGGAAAATACTTTACATTGAGATATTGAAAAGTGTAAAGCATAACTTCAGGAGGGCATATTTTTGGAAGTGGGCCTTTATTCCAGATACAAAGTCACTATGAGTCTTCATGTTAAGGAGTAGAAAGCACCTCTAATGATGGGTTTTCATATCAGACTTTCAAGCTCAAGTGTCTACATCCTAATTCATACAGATGAACAAATGATCTCAGAGGAAACATCTACAAAGGACACAGGATATGAGAAAAGGAGAATTTTCTTCCATGTACCCTTATTCATCTTTGCTTCCATTACTGAGATAGCCGTAGTAACTCTCTCTCTGTCTCTTTGTCAGGGTGGTTTATGCTCTGAATTGCTACAAGGATTCTTTGATTTTCCACAGAGGAAACATAACAGCCTCCAGCTCCTGATGAAGAAAGGACATCTTCATTCCATGTCTCCACACTGTTCCACACAAGCATAGAAACATTGCACCTTGCTCTGTCCAGCAGTGAGTGTATGAGCCTTTAGCACTACCACAATGTGCCCACACATGTGCTTCAAAATAGTAGAACCTGTCAGGGAAAAGGGCTTAGTGGGTCATCTAGATTATTCTCCATCAGCGCAGTTTTGTCCATGGTAAGTTACTCCTGTACTACAAGTACTCCGATCAGGCACTCTGAGTGAATTAAAAGATTCTGATAAAAGAGAGCTGATGAGGAATTCTTGTAGAAATCTTTAATGTTTCTATGAATATTTTCTGCTTCAAGTTATCTGGTAAGTACTTTTGTTATGATGACTAATGACCTGCTGGAAGAAAAGGAAAAAAAAGATATATAAAGTGGGGCTGCATTCATGCCCTGCCCCTCCAGTTTCCTTGCAGGCAGACTGTGGTGGCTTGCCTTTCTGAAGAAGTTCTTTGAAATTTCAGATTAAAAATTGGCCAGTTTCCTGCAGTATTGTTTATACTATAGTCACCTGGCAATGTTACAAAGCTTTATTTCTGCCCAAGAAGTAATTCAGGCTTTATTTTAGAATGTATCTTTGGGTCAAGAAGGCAACCAGTAACACCAGCAGTAAAGTGAGTTAGTTAGTTAGTGGCTGCTTGAAAAGAAAGTTCTACTCCAAACTTTGCTTAGACAAAAGCAGATCTTTCTGACAGACGTCCATATACCTCACCCAGCTATGCCCAACGTGGAGCCTTCAGAATCCTTCCCAAGGATCCAGCTTGAGACGTGCCCAAGCTGAAGAATAACCCCAACTCTTCTGTGAGTACCAAGGCCACCAAGCAGCCTACTGTCCTTCTCTGACTCACCAGAAAGAGAGGGAGAAATAAAAAATATTTTATTTTCCCTCTATCCTATACATAGCTAAATTCCACTTACTGTGATCACTGGACGCTGTAAACAATTCCAAAAGTCTAAAGGGTTATTTGGAAACTATGAATTGTCTATATGGAGTCACTGCTTATCTTTTTGCAGGGCTGCATGGCCCATGGTCCATTCAGAACAGCCCACTTGAACTGCTGCTTTGTTACTCACTTTTTAAAATCTTTCTTTATCTTCTTTTTCCTCCTGTGTTTTGTAGCAATAATTGAACCCCTTTGGTTTGTCTCTCCGGAGAGGAAACTCAATGACTGATAATTATTTTGCATGCCATTTAATGAAATTGAAGGAGCACAGTAATCTCCATAATCTAACTCTTCTAGCTTGTTAAGCTCAGGTTCTGAGTATTTCGAAGTGTTAATATTCAGATATAAATGGAAAAAGGTTAAAAGGATTCAGTGAATTTGTGGCAAGCATGCCCTTTGTATATATGAATTCTGAGCCTTCTCTAGTGGACACAATACCTTGGTTAATCTTGCTACAAATACCAAAATTACTTCCTTATTACCAGGAATACTTGCTGCTATTACGGTAGCCTAGTGGAGAGAGCATTGACTTAGCTACTAAAAGCCTTAGTTTCTGATATGACCACTGATACTGTTCTGACATGTGTCCTAGGACAAATTCCTCCATCCTTTTATGCCTCTCTCTCTTCCTTCTTCTTTCCCATCTCTTGCTCTCTTGTGTATCTGGAGGTGAAGCTCTTTAGGGTAGAGAATTTCTTATCTACTCAGTCTTGGATACAAGGGACCTTGACCTCAGCTGAGACATTTAAGTCTTAATGAAGTAGCAATAAATGTCATTTGATTAAAATGTTAAATGCACTGAGAAGAATTTAACTCTGAAATTAAAGAATATATTCAAACTTGAGCATATTCTGTGCAAAATTAAAATCAGATTTATAAACTGAAGCTCCTGCAGTCTTAGTTTATCTGGTGCAGAAGATGGCAAATTCTGCAGCAGCTTCCTCCACATGTAAAATGTGGAGCTCTTTAATGAATTAGCAGTGAACAAAAGCTAACACTGCTGATCCTATGGCTTTTCAGTTGTACCTTCCTTCTAGGCACCCTGCTTCCATCCTGTGACTGTGCAGATTTTTGCAATGAAAATAAAGGACTTAAAGGCAGAAGTTATCATGGATATCATGATTGAGAGTTATCATGATGGTTATCATGATTACCTGGAGTGAAAGCCTATGAGTTCAGCAGACAAAAAAAATGGGTAGAGGAGGAGAAGGAGGAGAAGAGAGGCAGCACTTTATTTATTAAGTGCCGTCAAGTTTTAAGGCGTAAGGCAGAAATTCCTGAACCAAACAGTTCATAGTTTAAGTGTTAAATTGTACATTTAAGTGGAAAAAGCCCACACTGAGGCCAAGAAACCACTTACTGAGCTTTCTCAGATGCTTTCCAGCAACGCTGGGATCTGCTGCCTTCTTACCACTGTGGCAGAAACAGGAGGTGTCTCGGTGAATTGCATCTCCCCTTGAATCAGCCCCTGAGTCTGCTCCTTCCTCAGCTGCTGCTTCTCCTCCAGAGCTTTCTCTGCAGTACTCTGAATTTTTGATTTTGACAGGAAAGTGTCAACAGTAAAAGAAAGGTACACTGCCAGCCAAGCAAAGGAACTCCCCAAACACTCCCTAAAAATCTACTTTTGCCAAGCATAAGACTACACCACTCCCATAAAAAGGACCATAGCTCATGGGAAGCAGATAATGTGAGCACATGAACCCTTCAGGAATTCCCATCATCTATGGTTAAGTGGTCTTATCTTTGGCTGGTCTCTCATGCTGGTATAGATCTTTTCATCAGAAGAGACCCACTAATTCTTTTCTGTAGTGCTGCCCCTTGAATATTGTTACAGACATTTTTCTTCATGTTTATATTCCTGTAGCCAATGAAATTTGGTCACTGCTGTCTGGAACTAAGGAATCTATAGGAAATTTCAGTATACATGCAGCTCCGCTTGTATAGTTATGCACAGGATTTGTGTCCATTTGGGCAGAAAAATGGTCCTTTATGATCCCACCCTAGAGTGCCTATATACTAATAGTGTCTCTGAAGTGCAACCCTTTATGGGATGGGCCAAAAGAGTAAGAAAGGGTTTTGTATTCCTATCCCCAAGCCAGATCAGCTTTATGCAGGTACATCTCTGCTGCAGAGGATTTATGTGTTGGAGGCACCGAAAGTTGCCTTGGGTGATGATGGATGTCGGAGCTGCTCCTGGATGCCTCCTCGCACTTTCTAACCCTTTCAAACAAGAACAACAAGAACAACAATAACCAGGGGAAGAGTTAAGGGTATCTCTTGGATTAAAGATTTGGGGTTGAAAAGTGAAATGTAAAAGCCTTTGAAATGTTCCAGTTGTCATTTTTAACTGAGGAGCCTAAATGAGACACACAACCTTCTCCTTCTCTCCTTTAGAATTACTTTTTCATGCTCTTTGTTATTTCACTTGTTTTTGTATTTAAAATCTGACTTTTGTCATCATCTAAAAGCACTATTATGCATTTAAAACATGGGTAGAAATGAAAAATATGCCCCTGTAAGCCAAGAAAGCTGCAGAAAGGTAGTTAGCCCTCTAGACAAATGGTGTTCTTGGAAGCCTGATTTCCTACCACAGAATGCAGATAAAATCTAGCTGTGGACAATAATATTTGGCCTAATAGGACCTCTACATTTAGAGTAAGATTCAGAAGGAAATATGTGTCCCTGTAAGCACAGAAGAGCATAAAGCATCCACCCTAGAATGGGCCATTAAGCTAAAAAAGCTGCTGATGGGAGGTGTTTGTTTTCTCTGTCCATATTTTTCATACCACGAAATGTAAGACTTTTAAAACCGTTTTGTTGCCTTTTCAGAAAATACCAAGGTTATAATGTCTACCATGCCAAAGTCTGAAACAAAAAGAAAGGGAGAATTCACTTCTGGTTTACAGCTGGTGTCCCAACAGTTGTATATGCACCAGTGAAGTTTTACAATGGTCCAGAGAGACATATTTGCCAAGCCACAAGCACATCATGCTCCAGAAATAAACAAGGGCCAAGAGAAGAAAAGTCAGCCCTGTTGGAACCATGTCTTCTTAGCTTGGTTGGAAACCAAGCACGCCATTGCCAATCTTATGAAACAGTAAAGCACTCGTCTTCCACTCCCAAACCATGAAATTAAATATATAGGCATTAGGTATTTTTATTTGCCTTCTATAAGCCCCAAAGGTTCAAATGTACAATCTGTTCACTACAGCCTTGAGGGCATAGAATATTTTTTAGACAAAAACCTATATTACCATGTAACGTAGTGACTCTAGCCATCAAGCTCTAAAAACGCCCTTTACAGAATCCCTGCAACCAAGCAGTGAAAGACAGTAAAGCTGCACCAGCTAGCAGGAAACACAACAGAAGGATAAACCCAATGCAAGGAAAACAGTGTGGACTGACGTGAAAATGGCTGCGTGGGGCTGGCGATGGTCCCAGGTGACCCGTGGCAAGCAGGATCTGTCCCAGGAGCCCCTGGAAGGGAGCAGCAAATACCCAAACCCCAGTGCTGACGTTTCGCTACAGCTCCGCAGTGCCTGATCGGCAATTCCTCCGGGAAATCCCACTGAGATTTTTGGCTGGGGCCTTGGAATAACTGGAGAGAAAAGTTCAGCGAGCCCTCTGCCTGTTTGGAGAGCACTTCAGAAGTTTATGCTATGCTGACTGCACACTTCTGCAGTGCAGACACGAGCCCTCAGACTCCCAGCTTACTTGCACTGCAGTCGGGGTTTGCATAAGGCCTGCCAGTTAAAGACAGACAGTGACTTGGGTATAAGTAGGTTCTTC
>NW_010582128.1:46638-81479 GCF_000705375.1 Tinamus guttatus
TAGATGGAATCCGTTGTTTTCTCTCAAGAGAGTCACTAATCTTTTCAGCTACATAAACACACTTCTATTATTGTCTGAGTAAATTGCCTTAAAAAAAATGTTTCTTCAGGAAAAAGCTGAAATTTCTTAAAAGGAAAATGTCAGTATATTTTTCATAATTATTGCACTAGTTTTTTTCTGCCATTGTTTACAGTAAAATCTTGATAGTCAGGAGCTAGCACATAAATTGACACTTTCATACCTGTTTAAGAGCTCCCCAAATCCCAAATAAAAATGGAAGCTTGTGCATCTCGACCTCTTTTGCTCCTCTGCAAATCTCAACTCCCTTTCTTCCCAAAATATTGCCTGCCACTTGTTATGATAGTGTTTCTCTTAGGTGCCGAATGAAGGATTCTCAGGAGAAAAAACTTGTACAACCTCATCAGGGACACCACACTTCTGTGCTCACAGCCAGCGTCTCACACAGTGCTTCCCATTCAGCAAAGTATTTACCCAATTGCTTAATGCACCAGCATCTCAAATGCACTGCTCTGGAAATATGAGACAACATTTTAACAGATCCAAATATTAAGTGATCCTGACTATTCATTCTTCTCATGAAATGAAGACATAAGACATAGAAAGGATCTACCATATTTTATAAATTATATTTATTTTACTGGAATTATAAGTCTTTTAATACTTAAATCTAGGCATTTTTTAAATTATTTCTTTGCATCTTCAGTACAATATTCAGCCTGAAAAGAAACAGCAGAATTCACTGAAGGAACCCTAGGCCTTATTGATATTATTATTTCTAGTATCAGGAATTATACCTGAGGAATATGGATTTAATAAATTCAGTGAACAGACACAGTTTGGATCTTTTCTTGACAAGTAGGTTTATCTGTTATTGCAAGACTAACAACATCCCAACCACAAGGTGCTCCTATCTGTAGCTGCAGTTTTCAAAACCATAGCAGTGGAAGAGACTGTAATAACTTTTCAGCCTGATGCTGAAATCACTCACCTATACAGAGATTTTGCTTACCGGATCCCATTTACTTCAGTGGGGCCAAGGATTTGCATGTAATTCCTAATATGGATAAACATATTAAACAGAATCGCAGCCTGATATGAAAATCTTGACCAGTCTGTGAGCCTGCTTAGGCTGTGGCCAGGCCTGAGGATTTTATCACAAGTTTTGGGATAGCTTGCACTGTTGAAACCCCAGCTCCTGGCAGAAACCGTCTGGCAGAGGATCAGCTTTCCTTTGTTTATTTTTTTAAGATTCGAATCTTCTTGGTTCTAGAGAAAAGCTCAGCCACATAATCTTCTAAAGTCTTAAAACCAGAAATCAGATAAAATACCCATTTCTTGGATCTAAAAAATCTCCTAATTTTTAAGCCATATTTATTCCAGGGATCTGGGCACTGATTTTTAAAAATCTGGGACTGCAATACCAATAGAGGTGTTCCCCATGCCATGGACTTCACTGGTAGTAATTTTGGCCTGATTTCAGTGTTTATTCATCACTGAGTTCATCAAAAACAAATTTCAGCTTCCAGCATTAGCAAGAGGCAAGGGGAACAGAAGCAGGTGGCATGTTTGCACAGAACGGACTGTGTCTATTTACCTTATAACTTTTTTTAAAAACTTTGAACTTTTCAATTTCACATAAAACTGTTGCAAATCCATTTAGCAAACAGCTAAAGGAGCAGTAGCGGTCGGGCACACGGCAGCTGCTATCGCAACAGCTCCTTCCGACTGGAGGCTGCTGCCGCCGCCGCTGCTGCAATGTGTTTTTTTGTGGTCAGAGGGACCTGTCAACTTTTGATCTGTAGCGTGAGGAAACCGCTACTGCTCTGGTGAACTCATAAAAGGAAAATGTTAAAAAATAAAGACCCTATTTACATTCCTCAGTCAGCATTTCGTTGCTTCGGCGAGTGGCAATAAAAATGAAAAGGCTTCTGGGAGGGCAGCGCGCGTCCAAGCCGCGGCACCCCCGCGCACACACGCGCGTGCAAACCCGTTTCCTGCTCCCGTGTGCTCTCGCTAGCTTTGCTGAGCACTCTGTGTTCGGTCCAAAGGGACTCATCCTGCTGCTGCGAGTATTTCGTGAGCGATTCTTGCAGGGGATGATTCCCTGACTGTCCCCATCTCTGCACAAACAACGCCGTGGGCACATCTCGGCAGGGATCGTGATTCTCTGGCTCTCCCTCAGTATTGACCCTGCGCTTTCTGGGTGTTCCTTCCTCCATCTGAAAGGAAAAGAAAACTTCTTAAATTATGGGGAATATTTCTTTTGCCTGAGGCCAATTATCGCACCTTTTTAGTCATGCTTTAAGACAGCAAAACCGTCAATGGCTTCAAGGTGCTGTGTGCTGGGGAAGGAGAGGGGGCTCCAGGAGGGTCTTGTCGACCCCTGCCCACCATCTGTGGGGCACAAAGGGCAGGCCCCGGGACCAGAGCGTGAGCCGGAGTCCTCCTGACTTTTTTCCAAAAAAAATACTTGTAGAGAAACCTGGAATTATATATAAGTAAAGTTGCCTTTTGATATTACCACATAATTTCCACTTCTGGCAAGGGGATTTTGCCCAGGCTAATTTGGACACATTTGCGTTTACCACATTGGCACTGTTATGTAATTTTGATAGAAGTCTTATTCATTGGAAATGTCGTGGCAAGCCGGTCCCCTCTCGCTTCTTCAAATAGGGCTGTTTGTTGAGTCTCTCGAATGACTGTGTGAACAGATAAACATACTACACATGAAGTGCATTAGGTGGAGGTGAAATACAGATGATTATATTTAAGGGCTTACAATAGTCGTTAAGAGCTTCTAACCGCAGGCCCTGGCAGGGCCGGTCCTAGGCTCGCAGTACATGTCTTGGCTACATCCTCAACTGACTTTCTGTTTCTCCCCCTTGAAACTGGGCCAATCTTGTCAGTCTGGTGGCAGTGAAAAAAAAAAAAAAAGGAAAAGGAAAAAAAGAAAAAAGCAACTCTGTTAATAGGATTATAAGATTTGGGGAATATGATGTTGTTGCAGATCATTTATTTTGAAAGCTGATTTAGTTTTAGTGAAAACAAGCTCAGCTCTGCACACTGGGGGTTTACAGCCATTATGCCAAACACAATCATTGCTGGTTTGAAAGATGTGATTGCTTTTTAATGTGGAAATTTCACAAGGTTACAAAAGAGGAAAAAATTAAAGTCCTTTCTTATAACAAAATCACTCTGGGATATGCGCTACAATACCCTGACAATGTCCAGATACTCTGACCGCATTACACAGCAGAAAGGTGGGTGAGTGTGATTTACACCATTTCGCAATTGTGTTTTTGCGTGCAGCTGAAAAAGCCGAGCAGTTCTGAGCAAAAATAAAAACAGCGCTTTGTAAAATGTAGTCAGAATTGCGCAAACACAGCCCAAGGGTCAAGGAAGTAGAGGGTAGATGAGAAAAGAGTGAAGAGGGATAAATTGGATGATTACATGATCACCCTGTCGGCATTGGATCCTGGGCCCATGGTGACAGCCCACCTTGCTACGCAGCAACGAGCCAGTCCTTAGGGCACTGCACAATCTTTAGGTTTGTCAAACATCTTAATAAAAAATGATAATCAGCATCCGTGGTCTTTTCAATAGCCTCCTCCCAAAGGGCTCAAATATATTCTAGCAATAATGGCCGAGCTCCATTTCCCTGGGTGTTAGAAGACGTTCTGTCACCATCTCCGAAGAGCCATTGTTGTGACAGAGCCTCGCGGCACGGCCCGGACGGGGCCGCGCGGGGGAACAGGCGCCAGCAGGAACGGCCCAGTCACAGGAATCCGGCAGGAGGGACCGAGGAGACTGAACTTTCCCAAAGCACTCCTAAAACCGTGGTGGCCAGGGAAGCGTTCGGGGGGCAGGCTGGGGCGCACGGGCTCTGCTCGCCCTTGCAATGAAGAATATCCTCGCTTGGGATCTGTCATGCCAGGATTGCTCACTGCAAGGCTGGGGGTGTGGGAGAGGGCAGGATGGAGGGGGACGCGAAAGATGGAGCTGAAGCGCTGCCACGTAGCCGTGGACTGAAATGACACACGCGCTGTCGAAGATTTCTCTTCTCAAAGCAATTTGCTATCATTATATCGCCCGTGCATTTCCAATACGTGTCAGCCTGTTCTCTTTTAACTTGGCGGGAGAGGAAGATGCTTTTATTGCAGGGCGCCTTGCTGAAGCTCACCAGACATTGCCATTATTGCATCTGCTGAGCACCGTGCAGAACGGTGCATTTCATCAAAGGGAGAGGTTAGAGGGAAGCAAATCCATTCAGGTCTTGTTTGGGAAAATTCAGGGTGGGCTCCGTGGCTTTCATATACATAAATATTACAAATTTAAAAAGTAGGATGGTTTTTAACATCAGTCCAGCTTTTGACTGGTGTCACCGGAATCATTTAGCTTTGCTTGTCTGGATTCTGTCAACAGTGAAAATCCAGGAAACTGCGAGGGCAGCATTTATTAAGAATTTCACAAAGTTGTAAATGACAGGATTCCTCCTAACTGTTTCTATCAGAATTCCTCTTCTGCTTTAACTCCCTTGCTGCTCCAGCTGCCGGGGACAGTGTGTGGTTACATGTCTGCATGGGTGGTAGCGAAGGTACAGCAAAGTTTAAACAAAAGTCAGATTTGGTTTCTTCAACCAGATGCGCTCTCATTCAAATGCGAAGAGATGGAGCTCATAACAGCTCAGTGGGGCGGTGTGCCTGGGGTTCATACACTTTAGGGTTTTAAATGGATATCCAGAGTGCAGAGATTTTAGTCTCCATTTCTGCATTTCCAACTATTAGTACAAGGAAAAGTACACACAGCAGAACAATATAATTTTGGTTCCCTCATCTATTTTCCCTTGGTGTTGGTTCAGCCCCAAACTGCCAGAGGATGACTGAGCCCTTCCTCCAAACTTCTTTTCCTCTGTTCTTGCAGTGGGAAGTTAATAGCTGGAAAGGCCTTTCTGGTGGGAAAAGGGCCAATCGCAGCCACCTCTGGCTGTTTAGCTTTTGAGTCAGGATTCCTAAGGCTACAGAGAGGCTTTGCAAGGTCATTAGTTTCTCCTGCAGAGCTCTGCATGCAACATGGATCGCCTGCAACATGGATCGCCTTCTCCTAGGATTGCCGATACTTCGGGAGACTAGAGCAGAAGTCTCGTCCTCACAGACCCATGACTGGAATGCAGAAGGAAGCACCAGAAGACTGTGTTGGGACTTCTCAATGCAAATACTTGAAATTGGCCTGCAAAACATGGCAAAGGAGCTGACTTAAAAAAAAAAAAAAAAAGAAAGAAAGAAAGAAAGTAGCAATTACAGTGTGAGGCCGATCTGTGTCTGCCCTTTCCTTCCTTGGAGTCGCTGACAGAGGTGGTATGGCTACGTGGTGGTGATGCCTCTCCCTGTAATGATAACTCATGAAGTGCTTCGTAAGGACTTGTGCAGCAAGGGCCAAGACCTGTGCTTGGATGATGAGAGGACCGGAATCAGCTCCGGGTTTCGTTGCGGGCTCCCAAAGGAGCGCTGAACTGTGAGGAGTCTCTTCGTGCTCACTCTCCTTTCGGCATGGAAACCTGACTAACAAAATGAAAAAGCGCAGCTTGAAACGAGACCACTGCACACAGGTTTGCTCCTGGCATGACAGGCTATCGCAGCCTTAATGGTAGGCTGCAAGACTAGAAGCAGTCTTTCATTGAGTTTGTCTTACTGAGAGGAAAAACTGCTTTGTGTAATAACTTTATGGTAAATGTTGGCAAAAGTTTTGCACTGCATACTGAAAGAGAGACATTTCTGACCACAGCTCATGAACCACATTTATTTACTCTGGCATTTGTCCATTATTTGTTCATAGGCTTTCTGTCTCTGCTAAATGTGTTCCAATTTTGGGAGCTAAATCATTGCCAGTAGTTTCCAGGACATTCCGCTAGGCTAAGCAAAATTGCCCTAAGCAGTTGTCAGAAACCGCTGGAGTAGTATTTTAAATACAGAGCATTTGAAGAAAATAAAAGATACCGAGCGTCCTATCTGTCTGGCTCCCAGATCCTGTCTGTCGTAAATAAGCTATAGTACAGAGCAGAGGGTTTCAAGCACTATGTGCCTTTCTTAACACACTTCGCATCAATAAATGAACTGATCTAATCTTAAAATCAGGATAATAATTTTAAAATATATACTTTGCAGCAGTTCCACAGGTAAAAATAATGCTCAAACTTTAACCTGGAAAATCCTAGTTAGTTACTTCTTAATAAAAATGCACTAAAAAATAGATGAGGAAAGTCATGTCTGTTAACTGACAGTCAATTGCTATCAGATGGACTTACAAAAATGTACGTTTGTAGCTTAGGCAGGATAATAATATAGGAATCGCTTTTCTGTAACAGCCCTCTGATCCATCTGCTGAGTGTTCTGGGTCTGACAGAGTTCACAATAACCAGATGTTGTATTATCTGCCCTGTCCGTGGTCTAATGAAGATTTCAGCATAGTCTCTAAGATAGCAAGGGACCAGATTGAACACTAGAGTATGAATTCTCATATTTTTCTCTAACATTCTTTTTCTTGGCATTAATTATTGTAACTGCAGAAACTCTTACTGTCCCTAAGAAAACTCGATACTTTTATTTTTTATTGAATTCTTGGCCCCAGTGATATTCTTTGGCAGAGCAGGCCACAGTCAGTGTGAGCATCTGGGCAACAGGAAACGTTTCCTTCTGGTATGGGGGAATTAGCTGCCTTTCATTTTCATCAAGTGTTCCCTTTTTGCTGTGTATAAGATGTACATTGAATATTTTCTCTGCTTTTATTATATTTCTTCCTTACTCTCTCCATTTCAAAGACAAACAATCCTATCTTTCCAATTTCTCAACCAACCAGGCGGAGTCATTTCTGAGCTCATTTCCAGCCTCTCTCTACTTCTGCAGGCAAAACAGCCAGTCCTAACCATACAGGGTCAGTGGAAGTCATTAATGATTTACATAACAGCATTTTTCTATTCTGTTCTTTATGTATTCCAGTATTTTGTCTGGAGTTTTAATCTATAAGTTCACATTAACGGAGTGTCTTCAATGAACACATGAATTAAGGATTTCTAAGGCTTCCTTCTAAATCAGTATTTAAATCCAGGGCTCTATAAAAACAGGGAGGGGCAGCCATACATTATATCTATATAAATATTTTATCAACACTGAATTTCAGCTGTCATTTTTATTACACATTAGCTTGTTTTCACCCAAGTGAAATTTCTCAAAACGCTCTTTGCAGGCAGACAAAAAAAATGGTGCTGTGTCCTTTGCTTATTTTTCATCATACGGCCCGCCTTTATAATAAATATGTTAAATGGTAGTGGTCCTAATAAATAGAGCAGCTTGATACTAACCCTTTTATTCTGACAAAAGATAACCTTTTAATCCCTACATGAGTAACCATGTATTCATTATGTCTAAAGAGTACTTTGCTTCCTCTGTTCTTGCCAGTTTTGATTGATAGAAATGTTTGGCTTAACTTCCACGATGATTTGTGGGTTTTTTTCCCATTGCTTTGTGCGTGTGTGTTGATAGAGGTGTATTGGAAGCCTGAGTTAATGGCTGCCTGGTTCGCCTCTCTTCCCCTCTCTGCAAGCAGCAGCAAAGACTCCAAGATACTAGATATTGCCCTTGGCAGAATCTATGCTGATCTGACCTTATTTGTTCACATATTCCTAATCTTTTATTTATTTTTGGTAGCCATTTGATGAATTTAATGTGGGTAGATAAGATTCCCACTGGCCCATAAACCCCAAACTATCCATGTATTTCTAAATCCTGACAGTAATTATCCTGGTAATGAGTTTTTTAATACTTTAAATATAGCTATATGTCATGTTTTTTTTTATTTGTGTTATTAATAAGGAAATGGATTTTTTGCTCTATCACTTGGCAATAGAAATTTTATACTGTATGGTACATTATTTTCTTTTAATCTATGAGTTTGCTTCCTTATCTCTCCTGACATCTTTGTTTCAGAATCTATATCTTTATTACTGCTAGAAAAAAAGGAGGTGGAATACAGATAACTTTTCAAAATCCATGTAATACAAGTATTTCTCTTTCTCTAGTTCAGTTGTTAATTCCTGCTAGTACAAGAAATGTAGCGATTTCCTTGAAACCTCCAAGCTTCTGATATATTTAAATAAAATATTCTTTCTCTGATTGAGATATTTAGCTACTTGGGCCTTTAAAACACTATCTTAACTTCCTCATTTTCCACTTGTAGGTTCCCTGCTAAAATGCAGCCCCATTATCATCTACTTGTGCATTAGCGCCTATTTTCTAACCCCAAAATAGAGGGCCTACTGTGGGAAAGCTGCAGCATCTGGAAAAATCAAACAATGTGAATTAATACATTCTTTTTGGGCCAGAGGAAGCAATGGAGTCAGGGAAGGCCTTTGGATGTTATGTTTTACAATACCTCTGGAGGCCCAGGCCCACTGTAGGCTGTTTTCTTCCTGCCTTTGGACAAGCTGAAATTAACTGGTAATAACACACAATTAAAAGCGCATGTGTGCGCGCCTGGGATTGCCTGCGTGTCTTTGCTCTAATTCTGCCCATTCTGTGCATTTTAGCTTTCAAGACCAGGCAGCGGCGAAGAGGAGACAGACAGGTATACACCGCAGCCACATCAAAACCTCCATGGGGCAGGGGGGAACATTTGACACCTCCTTGTTTCGGTGCCCCCTGTCTGCTTTTAATTTCGCTAAATCGCTCCCGTCTGGGGATTGTATATTTTGAGTGGCCTCTCCCAGCAGAGCCAAGGTGGAACGTTCGTGTGCCAAACCCCAGCTATGCTCACGCGGGGGGCGCCGCTCCGTAGGCGAGCTGCACACGAGACAGGAGGGGAGGCAGCTCCTGGGAGCCGTCATTAGCTGGACGCAACTTCGATTTAAAAGCCATGCCAAGAAATCTCACTTTACGTTTTTCCCTTTGGAGCGACCTCATGAGGGTAGAGGTGGGCAACCTGAGAAACAAATTGGTTAATAGACTTTTTACATCACTGCTTTGAAAGCCTAACAGCAGTCCGTGTGGCTGGAGGGGGCCTCTCTAGCAAGCGGGCCTGATGCTTTGGTTCTGCTCTGGCAAACCAGCACTTTGTTGGCATTGCTAGGAGGTTTGACCAATTTTAAGAGTCAGCTAGATCTGGCCCTGAGTGTGTTCACGAAAAGGAATGATTTGGGAAATGCAGTTTCAGGAGAACTTCACTAGGCAGGTGTGGGCACAGTAGAATTTAGGCTCCCATTCCTTGCCACTGAAGGCTGTGGAAGTTTTACTCTTGTTTACTCAGGCCAACATGGAGAGCATGGGTAATCATGGCAAGGGACACCTGATAACAGGGGAAGTGAGCAACAGGACAACAGCAAATGGGGAAGAAGCATCCTCAGTCATCTGTTCCTCGTGTGTATGGCTGAACCCTTCAGCTACAGGGCAGAGCCTTGCAACCCTTTCAGTCCTAGGTCCAGTCCTGTTCAATTTATTCATCAATGACCTGGGTGAAGGCACAGAGTGCTCCCTCAGCAAGTTTGCTGATGATACCAAACTGGGAGGAGTAGCTGATACCCCAGAGGGCTGCGCTGCCATCCAGAGGGACCTGGACAGACTGGACAACTGGGCGGTGAAAAACCTCATGAAATTCAACAAGGCCAAGTGCAAGGTCCTGCACCTGGGAAGGAATAACCTCAGACACCAGTCCAGGCTGGGGACTGACCTTCTGGAGAGCAGCTCTGCAGAGAGGACCTGGGTGTCATGGTGGACAGCAAGTTGACCATGAGGCAGCAGTGTGCCCTCGTGGCCAAGAAGGCCAATGGAATCCTGGGAACATCTGCCCTATGAGGAGAGGCTGAGGGAGCTGGGCCTGTTCAGCCTGGAGAAGAGAAGGCTGAGAGGGGATCTAATCAGTGTCTGTAAGTACCTCAAGGGAGGCAGTGAGGAGGATGGTGCTGGCCTCTTTTCACTGGTAGCCACCAACAGAACTAGAGGTAATGGCCACAAACTGAAGCACCAAAAGTTCCACAGGAACTTAAGGAAAAATTTCTTAACAGTGAGGGTGACAGAGCCCTGGAACAGGCTGCCCAGAGAGGTTGTGGAGTCTCCTTCTCTGGAGATCTTCAAAACCTGCTTGGATGCAGTCCTGTGCCATGTGCTGTAGGTGACCCTGCGTGTGCATGGGGGTTGGACTAGATGACTTCTAGAGGTCCCTTCCAACCTTAAGCATTCTATGAACCCTCTTCCTCAGCCCATCTCCTGGAGAAATCCCCTCCCAAGCAGTGAACAATAACATTTCCCTGGTACTGGTTTGCATGGCTCTTGGACATGTTTCCTTTTGTGCATGGGTGGGGAATGAGATAAGGTTGAAGAGAAGCATTGGGCCACTTGCCCATGGCTACCAGGGGATTGCAGAGCTCTGTGTCACCCAGGGGGCTAAAACAATTCTCAGGATAAAGCCAGGCATGAATTGATTTGTCCCATCGGCCTTCCTCTTGCAAGAAGTACAATTTGGCCTCGATACAGCAAGGAAACTGAAGCCATAATAGGGTGCTTTAAAAGATCATGCTGTGCCTGGCTCTGAGGATGCGATGAATGACTTACAAAAGAGGCTAGCAGAACAAGGAAAGATAAGATACCTGAGCCTGTCCTGCTCAAGCTTCATTATATGAAAATGCACTTTTTTTAAGATCTGAAGAAATTTTTTTCCTTTCCCTGCCCTCACTGAGTTCACTGTAAATTGAACATTACAGTGGCTTTGACTGTAACCATTATAATCATTTTCCAGTGCTAATGTTGTGGTTTTAATGAAAGGAAACAGCAAATGGGGTATCGACTCATATACACAAATCTGCACTTCATTTGCACAAAATAGCTTCTGGATGGCTTTCCTCCATGTTTTTGGTCAACACCACTCTCTTTGAGAAATGATCAATGTCTACAACTGTTTGCTCTTCCACAGATAAAGCAGATGCTATTCATTACTGTCTTTGCCATGCATATATTGCTACTTTCCCCAAAGCAGCCACTGTGGGTCATGTGTTTATTTTTTTAATATCCTTTTGTTCTTAAATCACTCCACTTTTGCTTTCAGGATATGATGAATGATTAATATTGTAGCAGCATTATTGAATTAGGAAAGTCAGTGGCGGCTTCCAAAATTATTGAGACAACCAACAAATAAATACAAACCACTTCTTCAGAGTGAGGTAAAGTGAAACAGTGTGATGGTGTCAAGATAAGCACAGATGACTCTGATGTGCGTGCTTTTAAAGCTTCAAGACAGACTTACAGTTACTGAAATGTAAATCATAGCAGCTCTGATAACAGTGCAGATATCTTGAGCAACGTTGCAGCGAAGTGATGTAAGTGCACTAAAACAATATTAAGGCAAACTTAGAACTGATGTGGGCATTTGGAGGGAATTTTTCTTTAGGAAGTTATATGATCATAAAGAAAAGAGCTATTGGTGGTTTTACAGCTCAGGTTTATTTAAAGAATAAAGATGTGGAGTCGGATGCTGAAAGGTAGGTGTTCAGCACCTCCCAGGGATTAGAGCCAACAGCATGAGCAATGACTCACCAGGAAAGGAGAGGGATTATACATTTCTGGAATAACCCTTTGCAGTCACCAGTGCGATGCCTGGTTTGCAAGTAGAGGTAACCCACTGTTCATGATATTAGAGAATGTAATATGTAATACAGTAAAATTCCAGCTAAATGGGAGTTTGCATGGAGCAGGAAAGCAGGATTAAGTTCATTTTCCTGCATGCATGCAGAGAATGTTCCTAACAAAGCTTCCTAACAAAGCCCATGAGGCCTTGTCCTTCACATGGCTCTTCACAATGCAAAGCAAGGGGAGGCAGTTAAAAGCACCAACCCCAGTGCAGTGAGGCTTAGACCAAGTGGATGTAGCCCCTGGGGAGACATCTACCAGCCTTCAATTTCAGATGGCAACAGTCCTCTAGCTGCAACCTTTCCCTGGAAATGTTCTTGGCATGTATGCACTGGAAGGGGAGAGGGAAAGAAAGCAGTGTATATCTCACCCGGCTGATGCCATGCTCCTGTGCCAGGGAATTCCACATTAGCATGCCCACCAGGAATGCAACGGAAAGAAAGAGCACAGCCCAGAGTAGGGACGTTTCACTGACCCCCCCAAAGTGACTATGGACATGGCACATATAACCACTCCATGGTGGAGGCACTTCGCTTTAAAACTGCTTTATGCAAAAGTGAAGGACAGAAAAGGGTGTGAGGCAGTGAAGGATAAGCCTGTCCATCTCCAGCTCTTTCAGTTTGTGATCTGAAAGGCGACCCCTCTGCAGATGCAGCGTTGTGCATTGCCTGACAGCAGTAATAGCCGTGGCAGTTCCTCATCAGGGGCTGCTCCTGAGCACACCACAAAACTTTCTCCCTCTCTGATTCTTTTCCTTGTGGCTCTGTTCAGCATTTCTACAGATATCAAGAGACTCATATTAGTTCCTTAAGTATACTCTTGGAAATAAAGGGTCCCTTTATAGAGTGCTATAGTGCTATATATTTTCCTGATTTTAAAATCTTTTTTTTTTAATTCCACAACTTGTTCCTCATTAGGGCTGGGTGGGAAAAAAAAAGCTTTCCCAGCAGGATGAATGATCTTGCAATTTCAGGAAGGTTCCCATTCCACTTCAAGATGCTGCTTTTCAAATAAGGCCTGACGCAGCTTCTTTTCTTGCTCAGAGCAGTCAATTGCCAAGGATTAAGACACTCATTGGAGCTGCTGGAAAACTGTGTTCAAGCCATCTCTTGACAAAAATAAGAATAAAGGCCTGCTCTAGTGCAGGACCAACTCAGTACCTTGGAGGAGGGTGGGGTGCTTTTGTTCATTTCCCTGTTGAAGAGGCGTCAGTTTGTACAAGTGAAGACATGTAAACCTGAGAAGAGATTTGGACTTCAATCTGCACCTCCCAGCAGAGTGATCTAATTCCTGGACTACCAACTCAGGTTCTTTCACTGTCTTGCCTAATGACTGTGTTGTTATTTATGCAAATTGGAGCAGCTCCAACAGGAGAAATTCTCATTTTGAAACAGTCAGCAGTCCAGAGCCCACCTGTGCTGTGGGACTGACATTCACTCCCTGGATCTACTTGAAAGGACTGTGGCCTTAAATGTGGTCTGCTCTTTTGCAACTGAACATCCAGCCCAAGCGCTACTGGCTGCCCTGAGGCAGCAAACAAAGATGTCTCTTACTTTGACCAGACACTCCATTCCCATGGCACCAGTGTCTAGCTCCCCATAACGAGTGCAGCATTTGACAAATCAGCACTTTATGATTTGGGAACATTTTGTCAGAAAGCTCCCAGCCATCCTGGTTCCCTACCACCTTTATCTTCAGTATGTTCCTCCACCTGAAAGTTTTCATTTTTTTTTCTAAGATTATGCAAAGACAATGCAAGGAAAAGAATATTAGAGACTTTTTTCATCTTTCCATTTTTTTTTCATCTATCTTTCAGCTATGTGAAGGGTCATTTAAGCCATATTAACCCAGCTGTGATTCTAGAGAGAGTAGTTCTCTCTTTTCATCTCCCACCACCAGGAAGAAGCAAATTGTTGAACATACATCAGGTATCATACATATTACTTCTCACCAGCAGAGCAAGGGTACGTGAAGTACTTTGGGGACAGACTGGAGGTTCCTTCCATGTGATTAAGTGAATGACAAATGTGGGTAGGGGGTGATCCTGCTGGGGAAGAGGTAAAAAAAATGGCCCTACCCCCTTGGAACCCATAGAAGCCATCAAATCAAACAAAATCTTGCCCCATAACAGGCCTATCCACCTTCGTCATGTTTCCTCACTTCATGTGACAAAGCTCATGTTTGGAAATCTCTGCTTTTCTTGTGCTCATGTCAAAAAGAGGGAGGGAAGGGGCTCTTAGAGCAGGCAGAGTTCAGCAACAATTTTCCCCTCCTTCGGGCTCACTGCTGCTTTGATGATCCAACTACAGAAAATCTCTAGATTTTTTTGTCCTTAGAATGGAGCCTCCCACTGCTAGCTTTGGTAGATACCAACCATCCTGACTGGGCAAGAGCTCTTCATGGATATTTCTAGTGCTCAGAGGGAGAAGACTAAAAAAAAAAGCAACAAACTACAGCAAGTTTACAGTAATTGCTTTAATGAGCAAAGCCCTTTAGAATGCAAACACGCTCAACAATACACAAAGAAACAATCAAAAACAAAGTGTTTTATACAGGCTGTTTTATAAGAAGGTAATAAAAACAATTGTATGGCACACTCAGTTGCATAAACAGGCTCACCATGGAAGGTGTTTGTGTGAGAGCAGGACTATGAATACTTAATTGCTTCCATTATTCTTATTTTCAGTACAAAATGCTGCAATCAAAACTTAATCTGTGGCTTGATTTTTAAATAAAAAGGTTATATTCCAGTTCCATTGTTGCAAGTATAATAAAACACAGTCTTTCAGTTAAATGCTATTTCATTTCTTACTGTTTCTAAGAAGTTATAACAGTGATTAAAATCTACATCACTGTCAGTTTCAAAACATTTTTTTCAAAGGTAGGATCATTATTCCTCTTCAGATGGTAGGTAAAAGACCAAAGTGATCCAAATGTCTTGATTAATGACGTGGTTAGAAATATGGAAGATTTTGTTGAGAACCTTCCATGTCATCTTTGAACCAAACCTTATAAGCAACCTGTAAGGTTTATTTTCATTCACCTATATGTTCCCATAAACCTGATGACTACAAAGGAACAGTATAAGAATGTATTTGGGGACCTCAAAAAGTTGAAAAGTACAAAACCAAAAAATGGTATTGGTTTCCCAGTATTTTGAAAAGGAAAAATATGCAGTCAGAAGTTTTGTATGAATTTGAATGCTCCCTGATGTATCTGGAATGTTGCATCTACTATTTATTTTTTTAAATGTGTGCTGTTACATTTGTACTTTAATGACATCTGGACTATAGCCCATTTCAAATACTTAGACATAAGAACTCCCTTTTTCCTTTGCCTTTTTGCTTTAAGAAGAGACACAGAACTATCAAAAGTCCTGCTGTGTACATAAATTGAGTAACAGGTTTAAAAAGGTCAAGGAAATAAGATGGTCTTTTACAAAAAAATGAATATCTTGAGGAAAAAACATATTCATTATTGGTCTGTATTTTCCAGACTGAGCACATTGATGTAGAATAACATACACGTAACCAAAAAGACTAGAGTCATTCTCTTGCCTTTAATTTGCAATGGATGTCACTAGTAAACCAAAGATGAGTTCTGGTTTCAAACTAATGGCACAGCACGACTTGAAACTTGATATTTGTTGCTCATACACATCTTAATTTACATATTTAATTTGAAGAATCTTCTGCCATAATAGGTAGTAAGCAATTAGCATTTTTTCAGTTCTGCAGACCAATGCTAGTTTCTTACCTAGAAATCATCTGACTGTTGGACTTTCTGAGTTACAGCATATTTGACAAATAAGAAATGCCATTTTTATTTTAACCTCTGGCATAGTTACAGATAGCATAATGCTTTCAAGAATGAAGCATTAAAAGTTTTCTGCTCACTATTTCGTTATCACATTTTAAGACCTTATATCAGTAAAATCCCACAGTAGTTCACATGAACACATGAACCTTTTTTTTTTTTTTGGTAAGAAGGAAGCCCTTATTCCCCCAGTGTTGGAGAAGATAGACGTTCTTAATAAATTTGCATCTCACTACAGTAGAACTGTTGCCTGAGTGAACAGAGTATACATAACTAATGTAAAGAATATTTGAAAATGCCTGTGACTTGCATTAAGATCATAGATCTTCCTACAACCAAATGTTGATCAGCTCACAAGTCTTATAACAAGAGCAGCCTGCGTGGTGCTCAGGGAGCCAGGAACTCCCAAACACCAACTGTTGATCTTTCAGCAATATCTCTAATCCTCTTATTAGATGTCAGAACCACATTGTTTGCTGGCACCCATCAATCTGCAATTAAGGACGGGAATGTGCAGATAGGTGTGTGGAGGAATATAGGAAGAGGAATTCTGCACATATATATTTGAAGGAATGAAGGTACATGTATTCATATAATATATAAAAGCAATGCACAAGTATTTTAGAATGAATGCTTATACAGATATATATACACCTGCTGGCCAAAACAGCTTTGATGACCTAAAGCAAGTACTTTGATTCACTTAATAGTTTATCTTAAGTACGAAAAACTGTATTTTTTTAGCCTCTTAGTATATGGATGTCCAGAATTAAGTCATGAAAAGAATCAATTGCCCAACAGGGATTATAATCATACCGTGATTCCATTGATCTGAGCAAAGAACTTAATGATGGTAAAGACCAAGATATTTGCTTGCAAAGCACACGGGTATCTAGGTTCAGACTGCATATTATGGAAGAAGGTCTAGAACATAAATCTAAAGGTTTTAGAAGCAATTCACACTATGCTTTCCTGTTTGTGCCAACTTTTTCAAGGTTCAGAAAACAAGTCTGCAATCGGAAACCCAAACACACCAAAATGATCTCTAATATGCTACAGAAGTGGAACTGAAACAATAAATCATGTGGTCTGATGAGGTAGATGGGCATCTGGAAGCATGTTGAATATCATCTGCCAGAAACAATGGTCATCAAAATCAAGATGTCTAGCAATGACAAACTGAACAGATTCCAAAGCTATTCATGAGCTAACACCTCCTTGTGAGGACGTGTGAAGAATGGCCAGGGAGCAAGGAGCTTTCAATAAGCAGATACGTTATTAATCAGCCCCTGAAAATAATCTATGAGGCTTGATGAAATGCCACCACAGATGATCTGAGTCATCCTCAATGCCTTGGCTCCAAGATCCACATGTAGAGCTTTGTCAACATGTAAGTTTTTTATTATAAAGAATTTATCATGTTTTCCTTCTCCCTTTCTAACTATCTACCCCTCTTTACAGAAATCAGGCTACAGTGAACACAGCCCTAAATAAACCATACACTATTCCTCTGATCTCCTACTCCTTGGATTTCCCCTTCTTTTAGGAGAACCTGTCTGTATTTGGACCTCAGCTAGGTTCCTCTGCTGGTTTCTCTCATTCTAGTGGACATCCACCACTTATGTTGCCTAATAAAACTTCACGATAACTTTGGAGGGTCATTCATCTCTCCAGGCCAGTTGATATCTTTGCAGTGATGCTCGCTACTGGCAGCTCCCTCTGTCCATCCCATGCTGTGGAAACACAGTACCAAAAAAATAGAGGTGGCTGCCATATATGAGGGCACTGATGGCAGGTAGCAACCTGATGCATTACGGCAGTCAGTGATCTGGTACATTAAGGGCCTCAGAAAGGCAAATAAGAAACTAGAGAGATGCTAGCACACTGTGTTTTGGCTTGTTTCACATTGCTGATTAGATATGTTATGTTAAGTAGTAGACAAAATATCACTTTCTGGATGCCAGTCTGAAGTCAGAGCCAGACGTCTGATTTGGCATTCCTTGGCGTGCCGTGTTAGCGAGGATATCTCCATCCTATTTCATAACCTGCTCCCTTACCAAAAGAGACCGCACACTGGGTAAACCCGCAAGCAAGTGCTTTACAAAGCACAGCGATCCAAATCTTTGGAAGGTGCAAACTGGCACAGTAACTGTGGTCAATTCTCATTTCCAACAGCTAAGAGTCTGGCTCTCCAACTCAATTTTTATCATACTTGCCTTGGACGAAGTTGCTTACTGAAGAAAAGAAGGCCGGTTCCTTACAAGAAATGTTGCCCAAGAGCAGTTTACCTCGTATGCTATCTGGAAACTATTCTGTGAAACATCGTAATAATTGCTTTTCCTGGACTTATTAGTAGCAGCTAAAGTTAACAGATTGGAAGACTGCCTGAAGATGATGGATGGGTTTTCTCAGAATGTAGATTTCTGGTCATTTTCCACGGCAGCTGTAAATTTAAAAATAATAATATGAAGTTAAGCAGTGGTAGAATAGAGTTCACAAATAATACACAGATGCTGACTTGATCATTAATCATCCTAAATTAATGTTAAAGTGTTACATATAATGAGCTAGATTCTGCCCTAGGGTGTATACAGGAGTTTCTCATTGATTACCAAGGAGAAATTGCACGTGTATATGAATGCAGAATTTAGCCTACTGCTTGTTTTGTTGAGCTTTTATAATTATTATTTGAGGGAGGTGGGGATGTTTCTCTTTTACAAATCCACTCTCATATGAGTCATCTGGAAGAAAATGATCAAGACCATCATCTGGTTTATAGTCCATAGCCCAAATTATTGCAACAATATCCCTAATTATTTTAAAAGTTTCCTTCAAAGAGCATCAGTTTCCTCTAGCAGCATTTGATCTACCTGATGTTCACTTTTTAGGTTGCTGCTGTCAAAAAGGGATTTGTTACTGGACAGAAAGAAGACTTTTACTGAGCCCTGAAGTTGCTTCTGGGTTAAAATACTTCTTTTTTCCCCACACTTTTTCCTAATTTACCCTCTTAAATTATGATGAAATTAAGTATTTATCTAAGTGTCTTCTTCAGAGGAGAGCTGCTAGATATATGCATGTGAAAAAAAATCACCCTCTCCTTGTGCAGCAAATCAAATCAGAGTTAAATGAAGAAGTCTTGTACCCAGAGGTACCATAATGATTGCTCACTTGCTCCACAGAATCTTAGAAAGTGTCATAGTTTCAACAGGGTTATGAAAGTACTCTGACTTTTGCCCTGTTAACATCTACTTCCTAAAGCTCTTTTTGTACTATCCTAATACTGCTATGCTAATTACATAGTAGTTAAACTGCATTAATGCATATTTACATGGTACATGCTGTTAGTATTAATATATATTTGCTACAGGACCAAGTTTTTCAGCATTACTAACTTAGCCTTATATTTAATGTATTTCAGACTCTAGGTACAATGCCATATAGTAGTTATACTGTAAACAACTTATTTGAATGGCACCTGCAGAATCCTGTTATCAGCAGGTTTTCTCAAGGCCAATTCACTTATGTTTATCCACAGAGTTTGGTAATAAATACATGTATTTTGGGACTCTAGGTACATTAAGCATACTGAATAGTCAAGTCTTGGAGAAGCTATTTTCCTTGTCATTGCATTGTAGTTAAATGGGTTATGCATGTCTCATTCAATTATGTAACTTGAAGAATACCAACAACATAGGCTCTTGATTTCAACAGTACGTATGCTGGTTTTGGCACTTACAATGGGTAAGTTTTTACTATAAGACACTAAACTCATGCTCTGAAATTCAGAGTCACTATAATATTGTTTTTGTATACATGAGTTGCTACTGCTTTTTCATTTTATACTTTTTGGCTATATGCTACAGTATTTTTGTTCAAACCAAAGTGACTGAAAGGTAATTCCCATATAATTCATGCAGTTAAATGATTACATTATCAGATCTCTATGGGTATTAGCTTAGTGCAGCAGGCATCCAACCCATAAAAAAAAGAAAGTGTGCAATTCACTAGGAAACTATTTGCTGTTGCATCCTGATGTGAATGAAGTGTCAGATAGACAATTCAGTGAAATGAAAATTGAAAGTAAGGTGCCTTCTTAACAATAAAGGGGATTATCTGTTGGGAAAAAAAATTATCAAGGTGTATGCCAGATCCTTTTTATAATCTCAAAACACCAAAAATAAATGTTTTTTTGGAAAACACGTTTCAGTCAAACACAGAATTTTGTGTTTAAAATGAGAATAACTGGAGACAATGTAAATGAGTAGGCAAATTAATCATATTCTATAAATATGAATCTCTGCAAACTCATCAGAGATGACATTTCCTCATCGCCCTGTGTCATAAGAAATGAAAAATGTCTTTCTGTCTTATTTGCCTAGGAGAGAGATCAAGCAGCATTTTGCAAGACTGGATTATATTTGGACTCCAGAGTTTATTTTGTTTCTTAATTCATATTCAGTTACTCATTTAGACAATTGCTTATTAAGTACTGCCTTCTAAAGATGTGGATTATCATTGTTTAATCATACCTTAAGGGATATTATGAAAGAAAAAAGTTTATCAGGCATTTAGAAAGTGTGATAAAGTCTACAATACAATTTGTCTTGCAACATTACAAGTTGCTAGACAGAGAACATCAACTCTCTATTAGATACAAACCTAAGGTAAAACTCAGTGAAGAATGGAACTATTCTTGGTTTAATAAATAATAACAGTGACTACTCATGAGCACTACCAGCACGTATTCTGTGAATTACATGTGACATAAAAGTGTACCTCACTGTCAATTTTTAAAATAATTAGAACCACAACATTTCTTCAAAAACTTTCTACTTCTCCCAAATAATGATAATAATTAACAACTGGTAGCCTACTCCCCCATCTTCCATTTTATAGCATGCTATATTTTATGTCCCGGAAACTTGCTGAGCCTGTTACACTAACAAAAACAGAGAGTAAATTCATTCAAAACAGTATGCCTAAAAGCCGAATCTGTCTGTTTGCTTTTACATGGTTAGAACAAAAGGTTCCATTGCTGCTTTTATAACTAAATAGCATTTTATAATAAGTTCTGAAATCTGGGGGAAAGTCAGATTACAATGTTGGTTTAACATCACGCACTCTATTGTTTACATGTAGGATCACTGTGATGTCCAGTTTTTGAAAAATTTGGTTTTTCTTTGGATATTAAAAAGGTCACTGAGGTAATCCAAAAAGAGCTCAGGCCTCAGGAAAGAAGTCCAAAAAACAAACACTGTTAAAAGATTGGAAAGACACGATTGTGTGGCTGATAATTACATATGATAACAATTAAAATGATCTGATTCCAACCACATGGCATCTTAACAGATCCCCCAGCAAGTAACACAGCACATTTTAGGCACATTTTGATTGAGGCTGTGAGCAGCACTTTGAATTTTATAGATACCTTCCTGCCAATGCCTCGGAAATCTGTGGAGACAAATGACTTCATCCTAAAATAAAATTGCTTGCATGTACTTAAATATGGTCTCTGTTTTTAAAATTCTTGTTTTGCTAGATGATTAGATACATGCCTACATGGCGTCCAGCTGCTTATTTCCAGTTGCAACAAACTTAGCTAACATATACATTAGTGGTTTTAGAGAAAACCCTAGATGCTGTTTTCTGAGAGGTCTCTCAGTTACCTGTCAGTACGACTCTGGAAAGATATGTGTGATTACAAGCCAGCTGAAGCACTTCACACAATTGCTGAAGCCCATGTGTTGGTTGGCATAGGGGACCTAACCAGAGAGCATAAACAGCTGCCAAGGAGCTGCCACTCCAAGCAGCGTGAGCCTACTCTACTGACGACTTTAATTTGTGTTAAAAAAGAAAATAAGGATGAGTTAATGATTGCTAAAACAACAAATCATCCTCCTATTGGAGAAGCCCCATAGGACATTCTGTCTCCAGTGGTGATATAACCAGTAAGCAAAGACAGTGCTTACAATGTCTAGAACGGGCACAAAAAAAAAGCAGAGGGGATCTGACTAGGAATTCTGAGTATTTTCATGGTACCAGTCTCCACACGTGTTCTTGGCTCAGCCTTCTGCTCCCTATTTTCCTCTAGACCAGCATGAGGACACAGCCCCAAAACTAGTCTTCAGATCTGTGATGCAAGTTTTATTGTTTCCTTCTGCGTACTGCTAAGTAGGAAGAGAAACATAATGCCTTAAAAATGAGTTGAGGAATAATACCATACATCTGTTAGAAGGATAGCTTTTGCTACTATTGTTGTTTAAAAAAAAAAAGAAACAACTTTTTCTGCTTTGGCTTCTAAATCATGCTTGCAACATCTCAGCTGGAAAACAGCTGTCTCTCATAACCATGGCTGCAATGAGCACAGTTCTCCCACTGTAGCCTGTGGAGACCAGGTCTATCAGGCCAGGCTGAGAACGAAGGTTCAGTCAAGATGTTGCAACTGTTTTGTCAGTGCTGCCCAAGGTCAGTAAAAAAATTATGTATTATTCAAATCAGGTTCACTGGGACAACAGACTGTGTTACCCAGCAACAATTCAGGATCTTGCCTATGTTAGAATCGTACCGGGTTTTATAATCAGTGCATTGTATTTTTTTTTCCATTCAGTATAATAAATCACACTAAAGATTAAGAAATAAATGAAGCAGTAACCCTCATGATCAGATAATGCAACTCAGCAGTTACTCATGACACCTACCTGAGCTGTAAATGTTTTTCTGTTCTCACTTAACAGTTCTACAGTGCATGTCACAGCTTTATCTAAATGGCCTTTCTGGTAAGAAACGGTCATTTGATTGCGCAATGGATGCCGTCAGTGAAAGAGGAATTACCTAGACTGTGTATGTTAAATTTGAATCACATATTACTTTCCTGCAAGAAAAAAATGTCATTGCATTTATGTACTAAAGCTGGTTAGCATCTCAGGAAAACAGATTCTCTAGAAGAACAACAAAGCACCAGCTGGTTACAACACACCATGCAACATGAAAACTCTCCATATCTATATAGCTCTCAACTTTCAGTACCAATGAGGCAACCACATCCCGTGTCCTGAACCGCAGAGAATTCTCTTCCAGAAAAATCCCTGATGTCAATCAACTCATATGATACCCAGACTTTACAGACAAAAGATTTCAATGTTGTGCAAGAATACATTAGACAAAAAGTCCAGCCATTAAAGGGCCATCAGTAGAGCAATCAGTAGAGCGTGTAAACAAGTCAAATCCATACAAAAACAGATGTATTCTTCCTTTGCCATATTCTCTTCCCAAAGCTGTTTCAGCTGGTAAATATCTTCCATCTCTAGCTTCCAGCACTGTAAATTCAGAAGCTACCTCATAAGTAAATGCACCTCTTCAGTGGAAGTTCTTTGTATCATTGAACTCTCTCTGAGGAGAAGGAAGGTCTCAGCAGTCACAGAGCAATGTGCCTTAAAGAAAACACTGTGCCTACCCACATTAAATCACTAACCCGGCTGGATGCTGCAATCAGATTGCCATTCTACATGTTCTCCTCAATCATTCGAAGATTTTAGAGAGCTTGAGAAAGAAGCACCGTGTAGTTTTCACACACTGGTCCAGACCAGAAAGGTACAAAGGGAATATATGGCCTATCTTCCCTGCGTTGCTGTCGCATGAATAGAGGTGATTAACATGGGAGCAAGGCCTCTCATTTTCCTTATGCAGATTCTAATACAAAAGAACCTTGATCTTGATGGGGGTCTCTGCCACAGGGCAAAATAATAATAATGATAACACAACCGTAATAATAGGTACAGATAGCAATGCTGAACCTTGAACATGTATCCATTATAAGCACATAAATATTCAGTTGTCTACTGTGAGAGCACAGGTCACAGACTCTTTAGCTTCACTGCCCTCCTATACAATCAAAAGTTGGTGAAAAAATGTATTGAAATATATTTATTAGCTGTGTAATGATATCTTTTCAAATTGGTATGACAGGAATTTGAGGAGTTAGGTTCCTAATTTGTATTTGAGAATCCATTTCATATCAGAAGAAAGTAGAATATATCAGATATAGAAGTATCCACAAAATTAGACAAAACAACAGAAACTTTATTTTAAAATGAGATAGGAGAAATTGTGACACATTAACTCATTGCAATGTTTTAAAAAGTTTAATATGTACCTAGAGACCCACTGGAGTCTCAGATAATAAAGAATAAATGTCCAACCTATGGATTTCAGGCCAGTTTCCAACTGCCAGAATAATTGTCAAATCAATTTGCTACACTCTGCTGGCACATCCTACATAAGGGTCCTTAGTCACAAAGAGGCAATGAGTTGCAATCTGCCTCAATTGGCCAAAAGATGGTAGCAACTTGGTCTTGGCATCATTTTTACCTGTGGCATCTACACCCTTACAAGACCGGAATGGGATCCATTCTAAATTCAGGCCTGCTCCTATCACACAATGAATGTGTGATCTGAATGGAGAGCAGTGATGATAATCTTCTGACACAGTGACAGAAGAGCCCACGAGCAACTGCTGGACCTTGTACTAGCAAGCAAAGAGGGTTGGGGGGCAGACAAGCATACAAAAGGTGGGAGCAGGCATAGACCACTTGAGACCAACATAGAGGTGTCTTCTGAATATTCAGGGATATGACTAGGATGGCCACAGCCTATTTGGAGTTTAATCTGGCAGGGAATGTCAAGATTTAAATACATCAGCAACAAGAGGAACACTGGAGAAACGGGGTTCCACTGCTGGAAGGGGTGGGTGATAAAGGATACAGAAAAGGCCGAGTTACTGAATGCCTTCTTTGCTTTAGCCTTTACTGCTAAGACCAGCCCTCAGGAATCCCAGACCCTGGAGAACAGCGAGAAAGTCTGGAGAAAGGAAGACTCCTTTGGTGAAGGAGGATCAGGTTAGAGATTACTTAAGCAAACTCAACATCCACAGATCCATGGGCCTTGATGGGATGCACTCATAAGTGCTAAGAGACCTGGCAGATGTCATTGCTAGGGCACTCTCCATCATTTCAGAAAGGTCACGGAGAACAGAAGAACTGCATGAGGACTGGAGGAAATTAAATGTCACTGCAGTCTTCAAAAAGGGCAAGAAGAAGGACCCAGGGAACTACTGGCCAATCAGTCTCACCTCCATCCTGGAATGGTAATGGAGCAGCTCATCCTGCTGCTGGTGTTGGGACACCATCTCCAAGCATGTGAAGGATCAGTAATCAGTGATAAGAAGTAGTCAGCATGGATTCACAAAGTGGAAATTCTGCTTATCCAACCTGACAGCCTTCTAGGCTGGAATGACTGGCTGAATAGATGAGGGGAGAGTAGAAGATGTCTACCTTGACTTCAGTAAGTCTTTGATGCTATCTTCCATAACATCCTCACAAGAAAGCTCAGGAAGTGTGGGCTAGATGAGTGGACAGTGAAGTGGATTGAGAACTGGCTGAATGGCCAAGCTCAGAGAGCTGTGATCAGTGACACAGTCTAGTCGGAGCCCTGATGTCCCTCAGGAGTCAATACTGGGCCAAATCCTCTTCAACTTGTTCATCAATGACCTGGAAGAAGGGACAAAATGCACCCTCAGCAAGTTTGCTGATGATACAAAACTAATACAAAAATGAAGGAAAAAATTCATTACTGTGAGGGAGACTGAGCACTGGAACAAGTTGCCAAGGGAAGCTGTGGAGCCTCTATCTATAGAGATAGTCAAAAGCCATCTGGATACAATCTTGGTCAACGTGCTCTAGGTGACCCTGCCTGGGCAGGGGATACCCAGAGGTCCCTTCCAACATCTGTGACTCTGTGATCCTGTGAACAGATTGATAACATAAATTATGTGTGAATAGGCCTTACGAGAGGCAGTGCTTGAACAACCTCATCTATGGCCTAAATGAGTAGTCTGCAAAAGAAGGACTTGCATTTTGTTTTTCGAATGGATGTGCTTCTCATCATGTCAGAGTTTAGACCATCTATATTGCTTGGATTCCTGCATAAGAAAGGATGTTATCCTCCCAGACCAAAAAGCTGGAACTGACATGAGATATATGGAGTAAATATTTACAAAGTAAATACAACTATTATCTGTTGCCAAGTCTAATCATAGCCTAAAAATGGTCCAGAGAGCCAGAACTTGGCTTTTGCCACATATAGTAATAGTCTGTCTCCTTGAATATGAGAGTAGTGTCATTCTGTCACAACACTCCATCTGCGGCCGTGCCCTGAAAGCATATCTGCAACACAGATGGATATGGAGAGAGAGCCTGCTTTCCATGGGAAATCAGCATTCCAAGAACAGAGGGACGAGCAAATGCCTGGAGAGTAGAACACGGAAAAGCCCATAAACAGCATGATTTCCTGTAAACACCGAAAGAAGAATACAGTATTGAAAGTATAGAAAGCAGTGGCCTGGTGAAAGAACTCAGGGAAGCTGAACAATACCAATGGGGCTGCATGGAAGAAGATGAACATCTCTGTTACTTTCTGATCCAAAAAGAATCAGCTGAACTCTAAACTCACTGAAGAGTGATGACTTTTACTGTAGAAACAATGCCTCAGAGAAGGGGGTGAAAATGCAGAAGTGGGGTTGCTTACATGGTGTTGCTTGGCTTAATTTCACTTTTCACAAACATGGGGGAGGGAAATATTCCAAAACTCTTAGTAGGCAGTTATTAATTACTTTGCTCTCTTAGATTCCCTCTTAAATTCCCTCTACTCAGCCCTGGTGAGGCCGCATCTGGAGTATTGTGTCCAGTTCTGGGCTGCACAGTACAAGAGAGATGTGGAGCTGCTGGAGAGAGTCCAGCGCAGGGCCACAAGGATGATCAGGGGCCTGGAACATCTGCCCTATGAGGAGAGGCTGAGGGAGCTGGGCCTGTTCAGCCTGGAGAAGAGAAGGCTGAGAGGGGACCTGATCAGTGTCTATAAGTACCTCAAGGGAGGCAGTGAGGAGGATGGTGCTGGCCTCTTTTCACTGGTAGCCACTAACAGAACTAAAGGTAATGGCCACAAACTGAAGCACCAAAAGTTCCACAGGAACTTAAGGAAAAATTTCTTAACAGTGAGGGTGACAGAGCACTGGAACAGGCTGCCCAAAGAGGTTGTGGAGTCTCCTTCTCTGGAGATCTTCAAAACCCGCTTGGATGCAGCCCTGTGCCACGTGCTCTAGGTGACCCTGTGTGTGCAGCGGGGTTGGACTAGATGACCTCTAGAGGTCCCTTCCAACCTTAAGCATTCTATGATTCTATGATTCCAACACACACACAACATGGTCTAGAGAGCAGGCTTATTTGTTTGGAACTGGTAAGGAGCTGTCCCACTCTATACATGTTGAAGATTGAAATGCATTTGGGTTGGTGCCTTGCAGTGACATTTGAAACCTGCCTGTGCTGCTTTGCCTTTTTTCCCTCCTTTTTTGTTGTCAGACTCATCATGCTGAGTCATATCTGCAGCTAGATCATAATAATTATCCTGAAATGTCAGCAGCTGCTCTTTTCACCCCCATATGGTGCCAGATTTAGGATGAGGTTTCCCTAATGCAAAAACAATGACTATAATTGTGGTTTTTGACAACCTAGGTATCACAGAGATGTTATTCTGTTGTAAAAAGCCTGCATCACCATAGTTGTAATGAAGGGGTGGGTCATACTGATCCATATGTTTCTTTGTAGTTCACCCCGAAGAAAGTCTATCACATAAATTAATCCGTGTTAGCATGGCTTTGGCCACCGGATGTTCCAGATGTTGTCTGACAGGTGAAACTGCTAAGAGCTTTATCATTTAATATCTTCCCAACTGTGAGGCAGTTAGGCAAGGCAACAGTATACCCCAAATGGTTAAGGACATGTTTGCATGTTTGCAAGTACAAGGAAACAAGCTTGAAAGGGGGACAAGGAAGTAAGCTTTCATGACAGAGGCTAGAAGGTACATAGAAGGAAGGTATATTTAGCAGCAAATGCCTAAAGGGAGAGCTTATCAAGGATCTGGAAAGAAATAATATGATGCTATAAGCAAAGACTATGACTTGGGTGACTGGATTTCATCTGCAGTCAGAGAAACGTATTTTGGCATGTTCTTTGTAAATAGTAAGACCTGTATCTATGAAAGGCCTGACTCCCATCAACGGTTTTGCTTCCTAACCAGAACAAGCTCTGACTGGTGGTGACCTGTGCCAAAGGAAGGATTATTATTATTGGGAAGGCTACAGACACACCTAGTCTGTGTTGAGAAAGCTAAGGGCGTAGTAATGAAGAGAACCTTGTTGTAATGAATTAGACTCATTATGCTGTAATGAATCAAAAGGGTAAATATATCATCCAGCCATATATACAAAAATTACTGCAAATGCAAAATCCATTAACAGATATCAACACTGACACCACCCATTCTTTAACAAAAGGAATCTTCCTGAAGCTTAAACCAACTTTGAGGAACTAGTGCTGTGCAGGACAAGAGGTTTGGGTTCTGTGAGGCTGAAGTGTGAGGGGAGCTCTGGCACAGCGCCCGTCTGGGAGCACAACCTGCCTCTGGATACAGTGTGCAGGTACCTATGCCTTCTCGTCAAAGGTGCACTGGACACTGAAACCCAACGTCACAGCTCTAACCAAAAAGCACCATTGCTCTGATTGGAAGCTCTCCTGGTTCTTCATGCTCTAGACACAAAGGAAAATCTGTAGGGTCCCAATCACAGACGCAGACAGTCTTGGATGAATTTTTTAATATCATCATTATCCTCACAGAGCTATTTTCTGAGTGTCTTCTTTCATCTGCTTTGATTAGAGTCATCTCCTCAGATCTAGCCGTCTAAGACTTAGGTAACTAGGTCAACTCAGTTGTCTAAGCTCCCTTTACAGGCAGGTTCCCTTCCAGAGAGGGAGTCGTCATTTCTTAAGATAGAAATCTAGATATCTAGTTAGATATCTTTGAAAAATAATTCAGACTGTGTTTCTTTCTCCATTGACAGAAGTGGAAGCCTAGACAATTAGGCAGCCTAAAGATCCTGCTTTGGGACTGTAGAAGTGACACAAGCACCAAATTTTGTGTACTGGGACATGGTGCATGGCCAATCTTTCT
This sequence comes from Tinamus guttatus, assembly GCF_000705375.1. The sequence continues at coordinate 75,201 of NW_010582128.1, forward strand.
CGGGGCATCTGTGATACCCTGAAGATAACTTTTATTTTACATTTTACCTTCATCTGCCTTTAAATTTGCATCAACTATTAGGATGGCTTGGAGTGCCATCTCTTTGAATGGTGCTCATTTAACCTTAACTGTGTGCATAAGAAAAGACCCTGTCAAATGGATGAGCTTGGCTGATAAGAAGATCTGAGAACAGCTCTCACAGAAGAGAGCCACTAGACAGGTTGCTTGGGTGTCTAATCTGGAGGACAAACCCGTCAGTTTCTTTCCATGCAGGAGAAAATACTTGTCATTCAGTATCCCTCTGCGGTAAGAAGATGTGGGTGGTGGCAAAAAAATGAGTCCTTGCGCAGGATCAGAAAGGTATGGCTTGTTTAGGAGGTTAGACATGAGCACCATGATTGTCTGAATAAGGAGTAATTAGGAATCAGAGCATTTCAGTCTGTCTACCACTCTCCAAGGGCTGACAGCAGGTTGTTTTATTGCTCCTCCGGCATAATGTACAAGGATGATTTGTAATGAGGCAGAATCTGGGGCAAACAGCTCTTGCTATAATACTTTGCCTTCAGATATCTTCCAAGGTAATCTGTGGTGGGAATGGTAGCTGTAAATCAGAAGCTACGTCTTTGCATTTAGAAGTCACTATTATTATGTTAAAGGGTGTATGCTTACATAGTTCAAGCATGGCATTTGGAAAGAAGTAATTTCACCTTGGAGTGGAAGTTTCCCTGGGGCACAAATCCTCAACAGTGAAGTTTTGTGTGTGTACCTTGACAAAGGTAAGCCCAGCAGGCATATGCCAAATTAGGCTTTGAAGCCAGGGAAGCCTGGCTGTGGGAACCTACAACCTTCAGGAGCTTCTCAAGGGAGAGAAAGCGGAGCCAGCTGGACTCATTTCTGTAGAAAGAAATTAAAATGCTAGTTGGAAGCTGCTGCCTTAGAAGAGAAAGCATTTCAGAGAGCTGGAAGATACTGGTGTACGGAAGCTCTCAATAGAGGAGTTGAGTGGCAGCCTGGCAGTGACCCATTCAGATCCTTGCACAGGCTTTTTGCTCCAGGATTTACTGTCATTGTAAAATGTAATCACAATCACAAGAACTGACACATATCTGTCATTAATCAGCACCTAGGAATAAGTTGTAAATACTCTACTTTCGCATGCAGCACAGTTAAGTAAAGTAGAATTTCTCTGGAGCTAATGCATATCAATTCAGCTGATTTACAGGCATGAAATTAATAGCAAATAGCAAAATTGAGGTACAGCCTTTTCTGCAGTAAGCAGCTTATTCTCCCAAGCCAGAGATGCCGTCTGCATTTTCTGAGATATGGCCTTGCTGCCCATGAGGGGCTGGCCCCTCTTTACGATAGCAGCTGCCTGACTTCTGCTCCATGAGCTCTTTCTTTGGCTTCACTCTTCCTCATGCTGGCAAGTAAGTTCTATGTCATTCTTAATCCACATAGATAAATATATATGTATCACTGTCTATCCCCTGAAAAGAGATGGAAAACTAGAGTAAAACATTGCTCTAAGAATAGAAAGTGTATGTGCAATGTGAAATAAAAAACAAACTTGTGTTATTGTGCTATTGAGATAATGTTTCTGTGCCTAAGTCATTAATTTAGTAAAATAGCCCTTAAAATGACAAAAAGTCCTACTGATGGAAGTTCAGCAGTGAAAAAGGTTTCAGCAGGGTTGGGATTATATCTTTATCACTACTTTTAGGTCAGAGCTAATTGGCAGGGAGCAAAGCGCACGAACCCAGAGTTGATTGCTGTCTTGTGCTTGTGTCCACCGACAGATGATCACACTTCACCCCCTACTATTCTTTTAATTGCTATTATTTGTACTCAGACCTCAGATAAGATCAGCACATCACTGTGTTGGACTCTGTACCACTGATCCATAGAGATATTTAAGAGCTTTGCTGATTTGGATCTAATAGTCCAGGCTCACAACCACATTAAAACATCTTCAAGTACCAGTTAATGCCCACACTGCACAGTAAAGGCAAAGTAACATGACCTTTCACCAAAGGCTAATAAAGGCTAAATCAGCACTGGCACTGTATGGCATATTCCTGTAGAGCCACCTGCGCTGGAGAACTGACAAACGTTAAAAGAAAAAAAAAAAAAAAAAAAGGCAGATCAGTTCCCTTATCAGAGATACAATCTCATAGCAATGCAATTAGCTGCACTCGCTTAATTTTCTAGTGCAACTCCACTTTGGATCACATCAGCGTGTGTTTACCCTGGGTAAGAGTGCACATAAGGACAGTCGCTGCTGCTCAACTGAGACACAATAGCTTGTTAAATTGTCATAAAGTGATCACAAGTCTGGGTCTCAAGCGGCTTACCCGAGGTCACCCGGCAGTCTGAGGCACACCCAGCAACTGAACAACATCTCCAGCCTGGTGTCAGATACAATGGCACTTTTCCTCTCTAATTGCAACCAATTGTCACTGCCTTCTGATGGGTGTAACCAGGAAAAAATGGACATGAGAATGAACCGGGACTGTCCAGTGAGCCCTTGGAGCAGCAGCTGAGGCGCGTTGGCAGGGCTGTGCCAGGAAAACCGCGCCATTGCAGCAGGTCCTGCCTCTCCAAGGACAACAAACAACCAGATACTGCTGAGTAACTCAGGGAGGATTCTTACGATGTGGGTAGGTGTTGCTGCCAGGCAAGGCACTTCAGGGAGAGTGGACAGCAGCTGGAGAAATGAAAAGCACTGCTGTCCCGGGAGAAGCTCGCTCAGCTCCGCGCGGTTCCTGCGCGCCGGAGCGGCGTGGGTGCTGTGCAGCGCACGGCCTACCTGCGTTACAGCGATCCGGAAAGCAACTAACACGGGGAGTGCAGAAATGGAACAGGGATCCAGTGCCAGAGGAACGTGGCTTTCCACGAGCAGCGTAAACTCTAATTAACAGACCAAGGGCTCCATTCTCCTCCTGGGTCTCACTCCCCTCCTCGCCTCCCTTCCCTTTAACTGTAGCCCTTCTCCCCCTCCGGTTTGCAGGAGCACATGGAGGGCCGGAAAGACAGCCCACACAAATCAATGGCAACGCTGCCTTGTCTTCTATGGCCTTTGTCACAGGCAAAGAGAGGAGAGAATAGCTGCTTATTTTTCCTTTTCAAATGACGAGCCCTCCCCCCCCAATAAAACAATCCATACAGTAGTCATAAGTGCTTCATATTGTGCAGCACATGGGCATAATTACCTCAGCCCTCTAAGCAGCTAGCAGCAATTGGTCTCTCTAATGCTTTGAAAATGATTTTAAATAGACTTCATATCTACAAAATAGATTTTTTTTTAGGGTATAAATATCGAGGGTCAGTTCTCAGCTGTTGTTACCAGTAGCTGTTCTGACATTACAGAAGAAGAGTCAATTGACACCTGTACAAAAACTGGCCTGGTCCAGCACTTGCTACCCAGTGAAAATCATTTTGATGTCCACAAGCAGTTTTCTCAAAGCCATAAATGTAGGGTGAGCCCTGGGGCTGCTCAATCAGCTGTCCTGGGCAGGACTTGGCCTAACCACTCGCGCGGCTCTGCCTGGATTTTGCCCTCCTCACTGCACGTGCAGCACACAGACGTGGCCAGCACTGGCGAACGGTCCCCCTAAGGCCTGAAAGTTCCCCGGCTTTACAAAGAGCAGCAAGACAGAAAGCAAAAAGACTGTCACTAATTCAGCCCCTTAACATACTCTGGACATCCAAAATATGTTTCTTCTGAAAAGCTGCAGATTTTTTTGGTAATGCTTAGACAAAAACAATCCAGCTGTACTGAGGCTCAGATCATACACAAATTGCCCTTATTCAAAATGCTTATGTTGAGCCCTATTTCTTAACTTTTCCATTAAAATACGACTTGTGGCTGTTCTTCAGAATGTGGGCCTGGTTCAAAAATTTTGAAACAAAATGCACGGGATAAAGAAAAATAAAAAGGTTTCTTAATCAGTAATTGAGTAGAAATTTGTATCTCATTTATAGTATGTATAGAATGAACAAAACTCGTTTATCCTCCAGTAGGGAACAGCATTTCACTTAAGCAAAGATACCTCCCTTCACATGGTGGATGATCAGCAAATGTATCTTAGCCGAAGGATAGGAACTGTTCATTGGGGAGGAGGAACTGCTCATGAAGCTTTAACGCAGCCGTCTGCAATCACGTGAACATAGGTGCAAAGGCAACACAAGGTTCTTCTGTCTTCAGTAATCTTCCCTTGAGCTCACGTGATAAAGATCTGCAGGATTTTTTTACCTCAAGGAAGAGCTCTCACTTTTTGTAACTCATGCAATAGCTGTGTTCCACATTACAATCAGCCCTTGCAAAATGTCCCCCAAATGTGTAAGATATGGAAAAAAAAAATGCTCAAGTCATGTTCATATGGTAGTTTTTTGGGTCTGGGATTTTTGTTGTTGTTCATTAACAGGCTATGAAAAGTTACTTAGCTTACTGATTTACTTAGTAACTCAGAGATAAAATGCCATTAAAAAGCTCTAGATTAATTTTCTTGAACTCTGTAGTTTTAAAATGTTTAAGAAACATGAGCAGGATCTATGACTATCTGGAGGCATCCTATCTGATTACTTTCTGCCATGGATGCTGTCAAGTAAAACTACTCTGAAATGTTATTTGGTGTCTGACCTTGCTGAAGCTTCATTTGGCCCATACATAATTTGATTGTAAAAAAAAAAAAAAAAAAAACAGTATTTACATACAGCTGACTGCCAAAGAGCTCTATATGGACAGTGTGGTGATGGGTAAAGGCACCCTAACTGGTTCGTAGAAACATACAACATTAGAAAGATATATATATATATATGTATTTGTAAACCAGAAGTGTTATCATTTGTGTAAAAAATCAGATTCACATAACAAGTGTCCTGCAAAGGTAACCTTATAAAGTCGTTCCAGGAGAAAGACAAGCCCAAGTCCCCAGTCCCAAGGGAAATGCAATAAACTCCACCCAGGTCCCTGTGCTGATTAGTAAGGGGGCTGGGGACAGAGAAGCACTATGGTATGTACACAGCAGCCAGGCAACCCGCAAGCAGTGCATGGATGACTTTTCACTTGTGGGAACTGTACACATCTGTTCATAAGCCTCTTACTGAGCAAGAACCTTGCTGGTTCTAGACTGAAGTTGATGGTTTTCTGCGGGAATGCAGAAACCCTAATGCATCAAACCCTAACCATTTTAAGGTTACCTTTAAGTTAACATACCTTTAAGTTAAAAGAACTTTAAGGTTCTGAAGTGGGTCACTCAAAAAGCAGAAAATGCCAGATATAAAATTACACATGCAACATGGGAAGAAATTCAGTTGCCAGTCTGAGCTCAGGATTAGACATGCTTTAGCTACGCCATCACATGCACCTTTTCTGCGGGACTGCAATAATGTGGGCTTAACTTACTTGAATTACTGTGTCTTGTGAGGGACAACTTTAGCGGAAGACAGAAGTGCTGGGCCTGCATGGTAAGAATGATTAGAGCAGCTCTACTCCATTCTGGGTGATGGGGGTAAGAGGCTGTGAAACTGCCCTACCACAGTGCCACGTGAGTCAACAGGTTCCCTCCTTCCTCCACCCGGCAACCACCTGTGCAGGGATTTGGCGAGAAAAGGAGAAAGGGAAGGTGCAGGCTGGGACTGCAGTTGCATGGTGTGTTACATACAGCAAGGGGATCACCAACAGAAAGAGCAGACTGCTGCCTAGGTTGCTCCCTAGCCTACAACTCGTTTTGTTTTCTGCGGCAATCTGGTTCATATTACAAGTACTGTACTGACAAAGTTGGTTCTTTGGTTGTTCTGGCACTTGTTGGCAGTTCTGTGGCTTTTGTCACCTCTCTTCTAAATTTTTTTTTGTTCAGTCTAGTCTCTTTGAAACTTTATACCCAGGTCTAGTTATCTTTGCTTTTCTAGCCGTCTCCACAAAGTAGCTGCTATCTGACAAGCAAACGGGGTCCATCTAGGCCAAGATTTTTTTAAAAAAAATGAATTTTTAAAAATCATTACTGCTGCAATCATCTGAGGTCTGAAAATATGCGAGCACCATCTGAGCTGCAGTGGGTATTGGCACTATTTGCTCTGACTTCCACAACCGCTTCAAGGTGGGCGCACGGGCTTCCCTGCGCCCCAGCCTAGCACGGCCGGGGCTGGGGCACGCGGATGGGGGGCTCTCCTCCCCCGGGAATGCCGGGTGGAGGCGCTGGGGCACCTTTAATTTCGCCCCTCGGGCCGGAGTCTTCCCCATCCCGCTGCCAAGTCGCCAAGGGCGGCTGCTGGCAGGGG
>NW_010582128.1:105581-128092 GCF_000705375.1 Tinamus guttatus
CGGGGACAGGGTCCCGGAGTGAGACAGACCCCCGTGGGGGGCAGGGCTCTGTAGGGGACAAAGCCCTGTGGTGGGACACAGGGTCACATACAGGGACAGAGCTCCGCGCAGGGGACTGACCCCCATGGTGGGACAGGGCTCCACGGGGAACAGAGCCCTGTGATGGGACAGGGCTGCATGGGGGAGCACAGAGCAGGGCTGCACACAGGGGACAGGCCCCATGCAGGACAGGGTCCCATGAGAGGACAGAGACACACGGGTGGGTGCCACCAGTAGCCCCTGCCAGCCCTGGCTGCCCTGGGCCTGGTGCTGGAGCAGCCCTGCAGGGTGGAGGAGTTCAGCTCCTGCCCGCTGCTTTAGGCCTGGTTGGTTGGAAAACTTCTTTCTCTCTCTCTCTCTCCTTTTTTTTTCTTTCCCCCCCCCCTTTTTTTTTTTTTTTTTTTTCAGGGGGAAGAGAGCTCTCTGCTGTGCTCTCTTGCTCTTCAGCACTTTGTTTCTAGCCAACGTGCAAAATATTTCAGATGAAGCCTCTCAGACTTTTGGATGAAATCTTTCAATTGTTCAGAGAAAAATCTTTTGCTTTCTGGATAAAATATCCCAGTTTGGGCACCGCATTTTTGCTGGAAACTGTATTTCCATGGAAATTACTGGCAAAGAATGAAAGGAATTTTTTTTCCTGTCATTAAAAGAAAAAAGAAAAAAAAAAAGCTCCACAGTGGAGACATGATTTAACTCTTTTTTTACAGCACCAGAAAACTACGATTTCAAAGGACCTGAGCAACTGAGGTTCTTCCTAGCGCTCCAGTGCATCATCTTAAGCTTGTTTACCTAGCAGAGTGTTTTGAAAGTGAAAAGGCAAAGGAACTGAAAATCCTTATATTTTGGTCTAAAGCTGAGGAAAAAAAAGTGCCTCTGCTTCAAAGTAAAATGTTGTAAGTTCTAGTGTGGTCAGAAGCTCCCTAGAATCCAGCGAAAGGCTCTAGTGAGCTATGCAGAAGGATGTTCTCAGTGCTATGATAAAAAGGGAAAAATACAGGAAAGAAAAAAAAAAGCTGAGGATGGAACCATTGCTCCAGCATTCCCAGGGGTGGACCTAGAGCTGGCACTCACTGTTCTGCTTGGTGCCAGGTTTGGCCTGGGAATCGCTTTGGACATAAACATAATGGTGTAAAGTGCTAAGAATTAGGCCCATGAACAAACTGATGACGAGTTGCGGCCGGCTCCTTCCCATGCCAAAGAGCCACGAGCGCTTCCACCTGTTTCCCCTGAATGCACCGAGCTGGTGCCGGGCAGGAGCCCTGAGCTCGGGATCCCAGTGCTTGGGAGCCAGGCTCGCTCCCAGGGCTCCGCACTATGACCGGCTTTTATCCCGGAGGGGATGTGCTCAGGGATGGACGAGGGGCTTCAGGAGAAGCCTGTCCCAGCATTTCTGCCCTACCCGTGTGGCTTCCATGACTGTGTAACACTGTAGCACTGGGAGAGGTGCTGTGGTTCCCAGGAGGGACGAGACACGAACCGGATAGAGCCATGCTCGGATCACTGTGTGCCGAACTGGGATGGCTAATGCCATCTCTGTGCAAGATGCGCTGCTTCGGTGTGGGGCTGGGACACCCTGCGCAGAAGCACCGTGAAGGCGCCCAGGGTTTGCCCGGCAGATGTTTGAATGTGAGCGCGGATCTGCAGAGCTAAGTCAGGCTAGGGCTGACACAGAACATGAGCAGTGAGCTGCGTGTAAGGACTCAGTTTGCCAGAAACACTCCTGAGGAAATATTTGGCACTGGCTGCCCTTCCTGAGCGGCCGCAATGCCTCAGGGCGGTGTTGCAGAGGTCTGGCATGGCGGTAACAATCCCAGTGTGGTGTTTGGTTCCCGACCCGGAGTGGGGACACGGGAGCTCGTGAGCGGTGCTGCCCTGTTGAGCAGGAAGGGGCAGGACGGGCTGGCTTCATGACATTGAGTGTCCTGTAGGACTGGCCGCTTGGGCTGATGACTTGTCATGATCTCTTCAGACCTTAAAATTTATTACTCTAGCCTCTCTGAGTAGCCACGGGCAGTTTCTCCTTAAGGAAGAGGGTTGGTTTATCTCTGCCATGGTCGTTTATTACTCTGCTTATTCTCTTCCACCTGTCAGGTCTCCTTCAGTCGTAACTCAGCCCCAGACAGGAGCAGCGTTGTCTCTCTGCAGGCCTTCAGATGTCAGTTACAGCTCTTCACTTCCCGGTGCTGCAGGAATGTTTTTTCCAGATCTTTGACATGGCTGTTAAAAGATGACTGATCAAAGAATTTGAGACATAGCTTTCTAGGCCGATTACTTCTCTTTGGTCTGTTTTCACTAGAACAAACCAGACTGGGTTTCCTGAGCAGGGGCTCGTGCGTGTCTGAGCCCTGGGGCCCTGTGCAGCACAACGTGTCCATCGTTCCCAAGCCGACCGCAGCAACTGCACTTACCATTTCCCTTTTACTGCTCGTGTCTTACGCTGTTGTCCTGTGGAGATCAGATGGACTTGCATGATGAGCACCTCGAGAAATCTGTGGACAATCATACCATTAGGAAAAACCCTCGGAATATCCTTTTTACATAATTCTGACTTTAATGTGAGGTTAGGATGACTATGTAATCAGAACAAATCAGTCAATATTAAATCATACCTGTCGATGTGAGAATAAACCCCAGCAATTAGATTGCTCAAACAGTAGATACAAGAAGTGATAGTTCAACAAGTACCAGAATACCTTGCAGGTTTGGGATCAAAATAGCAAAATAACTTCTCTTTTTATACCAGTCTGTCCTTTTTACTCACATGATCCACCTGGCATTTCCTATTAAGCTTATCAGTATGTATTCATATACAGTATATACACTGCTATAGATAGCAGTTGGTAATGTCGATGTATCTGAAATAAAAATGCAACCACTTCATGTTCAGCTCCCCAGCATTAATCTTTTTTTTTTTTTAAGCAAATATATGTCAAAGGCATTTGAATTTCCCTGTGACTACACTTTGAGGGTTAGATTGTTTTATTTCATCTTCTTTACCTTTTACATCTTTCACTGAAATGTACACTGCCAGAATCCAAACTTCGTCTCCTAAAACTTTCCTATGCAGCACAGGGGACCCTTCTTCATCTTTTGCAATCCAGGCTGCAGCTGCGAGCAGCCCTGCAGAGAAGCTGGTTGTCACTGGCTGGGTTGCCAAGGGGCTCGGTAAGGTCACCGTCATATTCATAAGGATAGAGGAAAAGACTTCTCTTTTTCTGGTCTCAATTTTTGAATTACGCCTTTGTCCTTGAAAGAGGCCCTGCTGTAAGAAGCATCAAGATACTCTGCTTTAACACGCATTTTACATTCCTGCGAAGATCTTCATTTCTTGGAAAAATGAAGGTTATTTTCTTCTTCAGTTCAGATTTCTTCATCACGATGTTCTCCGGTGAGCAGCTGAAAAATAGCTCTTGGGGCTCTATCATTTGTGCTTCTGAGAGCCTACTAGTTCTTTTATTATTAGGAAAATGTCTTAGTTTGGGATTGAGAAATAAGGTGTTTTTCTTAAGAATCTGTCAGTCATTATTCTGAGGCAGGTATTTTGAGGTGAAGCACCACCAGGATGAATATCTACACAAGGAAGAGATTTTTCATTAGACATCTTTATCTGAAAATACATTTGGACTAGAATGAGACATGCTTTTTTCTTCCCCTCTCTTTTCAAAAAAAAAAAAATTAACCATTGGGGGAAAAAAAAAACTTACAAAGGGATGTGGTGGCTTCCTCATGACTTCCTCTTTTTAATGAAGATGATCTCCCTTTCCAAGAGAGATCTTTGGATCAGAGAATCAAAGAATGATGCAGATATTACTAAATGAGGTTGTAGGCCCTGTGCAGTCCAGGAAATTAGAGCAAATGACTATTCATCAGTCCCTTCAAATCTTCATTTTTAGTAATATTTTTGTCAGTTTCCTGAAAAAATCTACTTTTTTTTTCCCCTCATTTGCTGCCAAATAAACTCTTTGTGGCAGATATGACATTATCTTGCTTTCAGAATCCCTTTTGATTAGAAATCATGGACACATGATGATGTTTGTGTTTGAGTTTGGGACTTTTCATCATTTGAAGGACTCAAAATAACTGTAGGGCTGTTGGCGTGAATGTGTGTGTGTTGAGCCCTCCTTTCTCCTGATCTTGGCGGGGAACCCACCTATGGCAAGAGGTGCCACATACTCAATATCTGCCTAATCCAAGTTTTGTTAAAACCATTAGGAAGACCCTCTGTTGCCCTCAAAGGAATGGAGATTAGATGTTTTGTGTGTCCATGTGCCCTCTCCCATACCAACATTGCAGCCTTAGTGTGCCCATTTTGGTGCTTTAACATATCTCGTTGGCCTGGTCACTGGTTTCTTTATTTGTCTGCCTGAATTCTTCTCAGTCCCACTTTGCTAAGGCTGTGGTGGGTTAGATGTATAATCTTCTCTTCTTGCACTTGCTAGTGGTTTTAGGAAAGCCAGAATCCCTGATCACGTTTGCTGCTGCTCTTGGTCTCAATGTCCTTATATCTTGGGAGGAGGCGTCAGTAGATTCGAGAACAGAGAAGCCTTTCCTAAGCTTTTTACTGTGTTATACAAGAGTTCACAATTATCCTTTCTGGCTTTGGAAAGCAAGTCAGATAAAATGCAGAGATTATAAAGGGAGACAGTCATATTACAACAATTCTGGGCAACAAAATAATAGTTTTGGACTGAGTGAAAGGATGGCACACTGCGATCCAAAGGCAGGCTTGTGCCAGCAAGCTGCTTCCCAGCCAAATTCAAATGAACTTTATGAAGCCCTTTGTGTTCTTACACATCTTCATACAAAAGATGGAAACTCTGATAGACCGAAGCGGCCAGGACTTTGTTAGTGTTATCTAACATAGGATTTCTGGCGATGAATGGAGGAAGCACTAACAAAATGCAGTTCTTCTGGTGGAATAATGGTCAATGGAGAAGAATTGCACTAGGAATAGAGGAGAACTCCTTACTGAGTGCCTAATATTTAATCCTTTCCCACTAGGACATCAGAAAGTAATGGAGTATTAAAATAAGAGTGACAATCACATATTTCTGAACATTTTGTTTTTATAATTACAATATTGTAATGCTGTTTACTTAACTAAGCTAGGCCTGGTGCTCTGGGCAAATATGAAGTGTGTGCTCCGAATTTATTCTTTGCGAAGCAGGCTTTACACACCACAGATGAAAACACTTCAGCCTCATTTGAATAGGGAATAAAAGGGATTGCATTACTTCATTTCTTTGCAAGCTGAAAAAAATAAAAGGCATTGTCCTCTTTCAGAGTTCAGATTTCATTTTCTTCAAGTGAAGTTGCGGTGGTTGGATTTACAAAACCTCTATTCTTTTATTTTTTCGCAGATCTGCAAATTTCCTATCTTTAACATGTTTGCTCAGAGTCAAAAAGAAAACAATAGAAACAGAAGCCTTCAAGCCAGAAGTTCCAAGCTGGCATGAAAATGGCAAGAACAAAACTCCAACACTGCTTAATACCAGTGTTACCACTGGATTATTTTTGATTTCCTCTTCTTTGAAACTTTTTTTTTTTTTTTTTGTATTTTATGTATCAGGACAAAACAGCACATAAAGCAAAAAAGACATTTCTGATTTTTTTCTTGGACTGCTTAGAGCTATATACGAAGACATATAAACTATAATAGATGCACATATACCAAATTATTATTGTGTTTTACTTTTTGGCATTTTTGCCAGCTTCCATAATTATGTCATTTTAGTACATTAAAACAAACAGCAAGGAAATAGAAAATACTTCTTCCACAGCTGTGTTTACTACCTTAAATGTGTTTTTTTTTCTCAACTAGGCAACCAGTCTGAGATAAGAGGTTTCCCTGCTGTGTAGCACACAATAATCAGAAGCACACACAGTACCCACCTGGAGTATTCCAGCATACAAGAGCAGTAGAAAATTAAAGCAGCAGAATGGAAAACTCAATAGCATTTTCCAGTGAGACACATCTGACATAGTAATAGATGTACTTTTAAATACATAAATGCACAGAAGATCTTGGAGAGTTCATGTCACTGAAAATCCTGATTATACAGGGAAATAAAGAATATCCAAACTTCCTTAAACAAATCCAAATTTTAATTGAAAGGCTTTAAAATATGCATATATTTTACATTTTGTTTCTTATTTTTTGACTAGATTTTGCACAAATGAAAGCTCAATGAGCTAATCCAAGCCAAATGAAAATATTTTGTCAAAATTGCAAGTATTTGAAAAATCTTATCTAGTCAAAATCAGCAACACAGAAATACCTGGAAAATTCTCATGAGCGTTTTCAATCTGCTAGAATGTCTATTTAGAAATGAATTGAATATTTTTCTAGCACCATTTCTACAGCAGAAATAATCTCTAAAATCAGTGCAGAAAAATATCTTCCACTCAAATTTGGCAATATTCCTTTCCATCATTCAACTATTGGTGATATAACTACTTTAAAAAATGTCCAGGTATTTTTGTAGGATTTTATTTCACTGAAAGTCTGACAGACATTTTCAAAACTTACTTTGGTTGATTGCTCAATAATTATACTGAAAATATATAAAAATTTTAAAAGTGGACATTTTTTTTTTCCAGGTCATATAAAACATATGCTTTGCTTGATCTCAAAATAAGTATTTTACTTTATCTTTGAGTGCTTTTTAAAAAAACATCAGCATGGAATTTATTTAGACTTTTATAGCATTTTGACTTTTCTTTGTTTTTTTTTTTTTTTCCCAGTGTGAGCAGTTGAAGAACAAAATTCTGAAATCAAGTCGTGAAATATTTTGGAGTAACTAAATCTGCGTCTTTTGTTAAAACACAGCTATGACCGAAAAACACATTGGAACCCTCTTATTGAAATCAAATGTTGAAAATGGAGCTCAAGCTCCTGAAGCAGACAGACACTTTGAAGAATTCTTTTCATCAGCTGAAATTTTAAGCAACTTCTTTTGGCCTTTTTCTGGAAATTCTCTCGTTGAGCATCGGCACCATCTCCTACTGCTGGTGCTTGAGTGTCAGGACCGTGGTCGTTCCCAGTGCGATGCAGTTCACCAAATTGCAGTCCCCTAAAATCTAGGCCTTGAGTCTAAATGACTTCAGCTTCCACTGCTGTCCCTGGAGGAGGTCACGGGTGGCTGGAGGAGGAGTGGCTCCCTCCCAGAAGAGATGACTGGCTCCTCACAAGCAAGTAAGTGGTGTTGCTATATACCTGATCTGTCGCTTGTACCAACAGTGCTGGCAAGCCCAAGTCAACTATTTGTGATATTAGTGGATGCTCTACAGATTGTAATAAATTTGACTTGCCAGGAACACTCGCTGCAACTGTAATATGAGTAAATGCGTAATATTTCGCATTTCAGCTGCGCACAATCCAGGACATGCATTGAAAGCCAGCAGATAAGAGAGGTTCTGTTCTGCACATGTAATCCCTGTGGTTAAACGCTGGACTTGTGTTTACCCTGTTATCTAACGAGCCTCCTGCGGCAAGGCTGCCACCCCAAGCATTACGGTCCGGTATTTCAAGCGCCAGGCAAATTGTAGCTTGGTCCCGTATTTTAACCAGGAGAAACTGCAGTCAGACAGATCCAAATGGAAACCACACTGCTCCTTTTAAATGATGAAGGTAATTAAGCCTCAGAACACCACAGTAAAAGTCATGGTAAAATTCTTTGTAATCAGCAAATCAAGTCCTTCTCGGTTGTTTTTTCGAAGCTATTTGGCTTGAAGCCAAGCAGCTCCCATTGGCACCGGAGGAGGTTTACCATGGGCTTCCCCAACAGCAAATTGAGCTCATTTTGGAGCCTTTGCATATTCTTAGCTTGCCCCAATGTGCTCTAGCTCATGGCTGGGCAGGTACAGGAGCCGCCAGCACCAGCCTGTGCTCTGCAGACCACACTGGCTGCTTGCACCCATGGCATGCATTTCCCCCTTAGCAATGCCCTTTGCAGCACTTGGCTTTTAACAGCACAGTAGAGGTATATAGAAAATCTTTTAGTTGGTACAGACAGAGCAAAGCCTATGCCACAGGCTTAATAAAGAGAATGTGAAGTATAAACGGTGTTTGAGAGGTATGTGTTTTACCCTGCATTACTAAAAGGTGCATGTCCCTACTCTCTCCCACAACTGCAAGTGAATATGTATGTGAGTAGATTTCTGTATGTGAGAGGTTCAGCTAAACTTGGTGAGAGCTGCATTCAGATATGTGTGAAGCCAAAATTTACTTATCTGTAAGTGAATTCTGCAAAGTTCCCTGATGCAGCTGAAAACCTCAGATTCCTGCGAAATGTCCCCCTAACTGTGTAACTTGGCTAGTCGGGGCTGTGTAACATGAGCAGCTGCTAAATGAAGACCTTTCCACAAAATGTATCAGAATTCCTAGGGACTTGTAGTCATTACCCAGTAAAAAAAAAACAGACACAGAAATAGATTTGTCATAGCTCTCGTGCCTAGAGAGCCCTTTCTTTAGGATGCTATGAAAGACACCAGTGATGGGGGTTTCCTCAAAGAGGATAGCTGAATGAGGAGTGTTTTGCCTTTCCTTCTCTCAAAAGAACAAGGGCACGAACATTACCCATACCATTTCAGAATAAACCTGGAGTTGCAACCACTTACAAAACACTTGCTGCAACACAAAGCACCATTCTGCTTGCAGAGTTATTTATGGAGGAAATTAACACAACTTCTTGATCAATCTGTTGGATTAAAAAGTGATGTGGTTGGCAAATGCAGTTTCTCTTTTAAGTTGTTTGAGCATTTCTGTCATAACAAACATTGTCCCCAAATGGTGGCACCCTTTCCTCTAACAAATTTTTGAGTAGTGCTGAAATACACTCTGTTTTGATTCCCTTTCATTTCTGACACCGTTATGTCATTTTATAGATTTGCACTGACAGCATTTCATTTTGACATCATTATATCATCTCAACTGACTTCCATCATAGAGTACAGCAAGAGAGTTTTGCAATGATACTATACTAAGAACCGTTTGAATAAATAGGTTATTAACCTGACTGCAAAAATATCTTCTGGAAAGTAATTATCATACATGAACAGGCACAGGTTTTCTTGATTAATTTTTCACCCATTACAAAGTTCAAGTCCTTCCTTCCTTCCTTCCTCCCTCCCTCCCTCCCTTCCTTCCTTCCTTCCTTCCTTCCTTCCTTCCTTCCTTCCTTCCTTCCTTCCTTCCTTCCTTCCTTCATGGGCAGGTCAGGTAACCCCTCGTGCCTTTCCTGCAACTCTGACAATTCAGAGGGTGTTCTCCTTTACAAATATGTGTGTTTGACACCAGCACGCTGTAGCGAGGTAATAGATTACCTGAAATCAGTATTACCTGTAAGTAGAATAGTCTCCGATGTGCTGGTCATCAGCTAAATTCATAGTAAAAATGTGCCAGCAAGTCCTGATTTGTGTGGGACAGGGAGCAAGGAAGGAGTCAAAGGAATCTCATGGGGAAGGAGTGATCTGGGATTGCAGCCTTTCGGCAAACGGTTGCTATGTATTTCTTATTTGACATTTAGTATCAGCTGATATGAATCAAAAAAATGGCCTGAAGGTAGTTCCAAGTTACCTTCTAGAGATGAGAAATCTCAATTAAATGTGGAAGTCTGGAAACATAGCATTAAGAGTTCAACAGACCAAAACTAGTTTGAATTAAGTACCACAGTTTATTTACATGCTTCAGAAAGCAAGTGGCAATAGTATTTATAATGTGAATATGGAAAGATGTGGAGGACATGGTATGGCACCCATAGTTTGGCTGATGAAAAGTGTTAGGCTTGTAATTTCTCACACAAGTTTTTTAAATAAGAGATAACAGTGCAATATTATTAAAGAGAAGTTCTGCACTGCTGATGGCTCCTGCATTTGCAAGTGATTTTTACTGTAAAACAGTAAGTAAGGTTTTATGCTTAATCATACAGCACACATCTTGCCGCCCAGAGGAAACTCCTGTAGACCTACTTGTAGGCCAACTTTGCATCCCCCTGCCCTTAGGATGATGGATGGTGGAGTTGGGAGCCTCCTGGGCAGCCCAGGTTACAAGGTCTCTTCTTATGGTGTTCAACACTGTAATTCCTAGGTTTCCTGCACTGCTGTCCTGACTTAAAATGTTACTGGCTCTCCATATCTACTAGTCTGTATCCAGACTTGTGCCTCATCTCTGAAACTGCTGCAATTCCTCACTGTGCAGATGTCTTCCCAGATCAGAAAGCAGGGTCAGAGTATCAGTGAGGAAGTGAGAAGATGGGCCGCTCCTGTTGGTGACCCCTCATCACGACAAGAGAAGGATGTCATCTATCACAGCGTCATTTCAGGTTATTCTGGAACAGAAAGGCTTGAGCAGAGACACATAGGACGAGCTAGTCCCTTCCACCCAACCCTGCTCCTGCTCAGAGAGTTTCACTCAAAGTCAGGTGTGCTGCGCCCAGCCTCTAGAAAACCTGCTTCATGGCCACATCCAGAGCCATTGTCAGCAAGCAGGAGATTTCCGTTGCCTTCACTCAGCTTTGTGGCCGGCGCCAGGGACTCAAAACGCGCTGCAAAAGGCCAATTCCCTGCTGAAAAAAATGTCATTAGAGCTCACGGAGTGCCACTGGTTACTGCCAGCAGGGATTTGGCCCAATGCGCCGTTTCTGGCACCGCTGTTGCAAGCTGACTTCACCCTCAGTTCATCTTGTGTTTGCCCTTCAACTCGGAAAATGAATCGCAATTCAGAACATAGCTTTTTAGATATCAAAGCCAGTTTAAATGAATTACGTTTATAAGAGGAGGGTTAAAAATACAACCTAAAATGATGTCTCCTGAATTTTTGTTGATAAAAATACGTCAGACTTTCTGGAAAACCCTACCTCTGGGATGACTGCCAAGTGTTTGCTTCTCTATTGCTACCATATTTTGACCTCAAATGGAACTCTCTAATTACATCACAAATATTATTATATCATGCAAATTAGGAAGCTGTTAACATACTCCAGCATAAAACAGCTGAAAAATCACAGACCCCAGCAATTTCCCATTACTTTATGAAGCTCTGTAAAGTTCTGAAGTATAAATCTGCAATCCTGTCTCTTTGAATATCAGAGCAGACTCACCCATCGAAAAGGAAGGTGCTTGCTTATAGAAGTGTGTCAATCCCGTTATTTCTGCTGGCATCCTCTGTAATAATTTATTGACAATGATTTGTGTTCTGCCAAGAAAGCTGCATTTGTAGGGCACTGGATTAGCCGAGGCCAAGGCTATCCCAGCTAGTTAGTCACAGCTATCAAATGCTTGCAGCTTCATTTGGCTCCTTTTTGGCTGAACATCTTTAGCAAATATTTTGCTGCAGGGTAGAAAAGAAAAAAAAAATCCCAAATAACCAAGAGCATTGTTTGCAGGAGCAGACACGCACTCGCAGCCGGATGAACGCGCTTGTTTTGTGCCGCTGCCGTGGGATCACCATGACATCTGCTGGCCAGCGCGGAGGAGCGGGAGAGTCGGGAAGAGGCCTCTGCCTCAAGAACCTTCACACAGGCTCCTCTCCGCAAGGGAAGTGGACGGCTTCACACCCAGGGGCAGGGTCTTACAGCAGAAGACCACCAGGGTATGAATATAAAGAGCATATATGAAACTGCAGAGCATAGAACCTAAGATATTTAACTTACGTACCTTGTTATTTGAAAAACAGAACAAAACAGACAAGCATGCAAAATGTTGCTGAATCCTCAGGTGATGCAAGGTTTCAACACTGGCTGTCACCTTATAAAAAAAAAAGTAGTTAAGTAGTTAAAACAATTTATTGATCTGAAATTCATAAAGTAAGTCCAAAATGCACCAATGCAACTCCTTCTATACTCTTGAAAAAAAAATACTGTTTGTAAGCAAGGATTTTTAGCATCCTAAAATGACACAATCCTAATTTTTTCACTACATTGCTATTAAATGTTTTTTTTTCGCTCTTAATGTGTCTCATGCAGAAGATTGTACTCAATTTACCACAAGCACATGGTGCTCCAGCAGTAAGATATTTCTTGACTAGTATTATTAAAATAAATAAAGTAGACCATCGAGGCAAGCTCTTTCCTGAAGATGTGAATGCTAACAAGAGGAAGAGACAGTATGTTTCCTACCACCTCACACGTCCTGTGTTCAAAGCATATCATTTTGAAACACCTTGTCTTACATCAACTCTCCTCCTATAATTTTTAGATCAGTTGCTTCACCAAGATGATGCAGTTCAGCAGACCAGCACCTTAGAAAATCATCATACTTGCTTTCTAAAACTGGTAGGTTGTGCCAATTTACTCAGTGAGCGGCATGGGGTGGAAACGTTACAGAGCTCTAGTATCTGCGTAGCATCCAGAAGAGGAATATCATGCTGAAAGAAAGGCTTGGATTCCAGCGGATGGAGGCAAATCACTGTTAAGGGATACAGAATGGATGGTCCTTGGTAGAGGAAAGCGCTGGTGTGACCAATGGCCAGTATTGAGTATGCAAGAAGAGCAGATATGAGCAGCTCAGCATTAAGAGCGAGCAGCCCAAGGCTGGAGCACAGTTACTCACTGATTTCAGTGGGACTCAAGAAGGTGCTCAGAGTTGACCATCATATTGCAGGCTCCATTTGTAACATAGCCAAGAAGTTCAAAGCTCTTTACAGTTTTTTGTGTGTGTGTGTCTCACATTTCATCTGTTATAGTCAGTAGCAAGGGGAGGAGTAGGATACTAACGTCACAACCCTACCACCCAGCAATGAGCTTTTCACAGCATTGTTGCAAAGAGGAAAAAGAAAGAGGGAGAAGGAAGGGAGAACAGAAGGAAGAAAAAGCAAAATACAGAAAAAAAAAGTTGATAAGGTGCAACTGGTTTGGTCTGTTATTGTAAATGTCTCAGGGTCTATTTTAAAGATCTTCCTCAGGGCAATGAAACAGAAGTCCATGATGACAATGATCTGATTATTCAAAATATTACAGAAATTTCTTCCAGACCATACACAGCATATTTATCCTGTATGTCAGATGTAGACATCCCCTTGCCATAGAGGTGCTAGTAATGGCCAGAAAAATAGCCAGTGGGCTGAATTTCTCTCCTCAGATAATTTCAGAGAGTGGCAGAATGTGGCATTTGATTGCTGCCTTGCAGCCCTCAGGATGCAGGGCAAAACAGGAATGTGTGTATCTGCAAAGTGCTCATTTCAGTGTGACATCCTGGTTTGTGGTTCTGAATGACTATATTGTCTATATTGTACTGAGGAAAAAAGTCAAGGGCAAGAATGTTTTCCATAGTTTCTGATATGTGTAACTTCTTTAAACAGCGCTATTACAGGATGTGAACTTTCGTGTTAAATGCAGTGGCACCTAATAGTGAATAAAAAATAAATGAGCTGCTGCTCTCTGGGCTGCTGTCCTAAGTTTCCATGCCTTTCCCAGCTTCTACAAGTGTTCATGCATGGTAGTGACTTTTTTTACTGCAGTGCCTGAGATGCAGCCTGAAAATTGTAAATGTGACTCTCACATCCCTGTTTGTCCCTGTTCAGTGACAGCACAAGCCTTAAGGCAGCTCCTGTCTTCTACACCTGCATGTGTGCACATGCATGTAGGTCCGTGGGTGCGTTCTCTGTGTTCAGTGCGTGCACAGTAATTTCTTGTGATCATCCAACACTCTCGCAAGCCCACTTAGGTATTCCTTTGTGCTGTTTGACTTTTACATTCTCCATTTGGGCACATGTGAACAGTTAAGAAAAAATATTTGTTCAAAAATATTTGTTCAAATAATAAAGCTTTTTTTTTTTTTCGTTAACCAAACCAAGAAAATGTGCTGCCTGTTGCTGAGTGTCTTGGTTGGTAAGAAGACAGTGAGTGGTACCGTTCATCCCCTTCGGAAAGCTTTGGGCTTGCTGGGGTATTTGTTCAAAGGGATGTTGTGACGTCAAACTGGGATCTAAAGTTAGTGACTGTAAACACATTTTTTTTTTTTTAACCAAACCAAAGACGAGTAGAGATATTTCTGTGTTTATCATTCCCAGTGGATACAGGGGGTTTTGGTGCTTGTCTGTTACAAATAAATATATTTCATTAAGTCAGTGCATCTCTCTTATGCTGGTGCATGGAAATCCAGTAGAGAAAATAATGAAAAAATCATGGCTTATATCTGAAATAAACCAATCCATCCTCTGTCTAAACTGGGAGGCTGATGCAACATAGCTACATACTTGAAAAACGTTCATGAATTATCAGAAAATAAAGTGGAAGGGTGAAACACCCTAGCTAACATTTGTCCTCAGGTGTGCCAGAACACTGCCCTTGGCTGTTACAGAGCACAGGGAAGAGCCTTTCAAAACACCCTTTTGTTTGTTTGTTTCCTTATTTTTCAATAAGCAGGTCTGCTTGCACATGCCGGTGTGTAAACATGTGCATAGATATCTGTGTATACCTGAACCAAGGAGTTTTGTATACACAGCTATAGTCATTCTCACTAGTCAGTTTGCTTGCTGCACCTTTGGGTGCCAATCTTGAAAGGTCCTGAAAGAACCCGCTTTTCAGAAGCACAGAGCTGTGCCGGCTTCAGGAGATCCAATGCAGACACCAGAAGTGATGCTCACTTCGTTGCCCTCGGGACTTCCTTCTGGACACGCAGAAGCTGGACGTGGAAAGCACAAGGCTGAGTGGTGGCACCAGGAGATGGACAGAGGATGTTTCTAGGTGCTTCGGCTCTTGCTACTGAACTCTTGTTGGTCCTGGGCAAAACTCTTCATTTTCTTTAACAGGTAGGCAAAAAGGAAACACCCACTGTGGAAGGGAAGATTACTGGGTGGTGAAGGAACAAACTGTAGCAGAGCTAAAGAGCAGAACCGGGTTAGTTATGCTTAGCAGCTGAGAGTCTTCATCTCCTTGAGCACATTTTTCTGCCCATGGCCACGCTCAGCCGCCTGCCTCCGGCCCTGCAGCGTGGCACGTGGCTGAGACCTGACACAGCACCATCTGGAGGAGAGATGCTTGGAACACTAAACTTGTGGGTTTTTTCTTTTTTTTTGCTAAATGACCAAACACAGTCAGCCTTGACCTTTTGACATCCTTCTCTGTCCTGAAAAGACCAACCAGATAAAGGATACATGTAAAATATCCTCAGAGCAGTAAGCATCTCCCGGTAGGTGCTGTTCAAATGACTTTTGAATGTTTCAGCATATCTTTAGTTCCCTTTGATTCTTCTGAGGTTACACGAGTGGTTACTGGCAGAATTATACAAATACAGTGTTCACAGCTCAGCAATCCTGGATCCAGATTTGGAGTTCAATGTGGGTGGCATAGGAATAAATGCCAATAAGAAGGCTAGGACAGGGTTGTTACTTACAGAAACTAAATGACTCAGTATAGAGCCTTCTCAAGCTGCAATTAAAGAGCCAGAAGTATATTTTGTAACTACTAAAGTGCAAGGGGGAAATCTCTGTTTTTGTTATGCTGCTTTATATTCTCTTTAATGAGTGTTTCAGTCTTGTCTGAAAACTTTTTTGCTAGTCAGCATCAGTCAGAGACAATCAGCATCTTTCAAGTTGTTCACTGTTAGGGAGATTTGCAACTCTCTGCTGCAGGAACATCTTTCCTTTCATTTTAGGGTTAAGACCTGAAACCTCAATAACGGTATGTTCCCTTTGAGACAGCCTCTCAAGTGTCTATAGAAAGATTTTTCTAAACTTGCCATATACTTTGCACTGGTTTTGCAGTTAACTTATCACATCACAAGATACTGTCCAAGAAGTTTTTAATGAAAGCTATCAGACATGCTGTGGATTAACACATAGTTAGGCAAAACTCAAAGGCTGTTGGTGAAAGCACTGAACTGAGCTGCAGGAATGTCTTCAGTTCTTGTCCCACCTCTGCCATAGCCTCACCAAACTGACTTGCACTATGTCCCAGCTTCTTGAGTTTCCCATCCATTGAACAGGGATGTGGGACTCCAGGACAATCTTGACATAGCTGAAGGCACATTTTGAAATGTAGGCATGTAAAGTAATTGCTGAGCTTCAAGAATACATGTACAGGGTAAGTTTTATATCGTGGGAAGTACTGGGATGAGTTACCAGAAAGAAAAAAAAAAAGACCAAATTGAAAACCTTATCGAATCTGATTATAAAGTAAAACAGGAAAATATGGTTTGGGGACCACTGCAAAAGCAAAACTGTTCTGTGTGCATTCATATATGCGTGTGTGTGTGTGTTAAGTATGCATGTGAATGCACACTCTGATGGTGTACGGCAGATCCACTCTGTTCCCTGCACCACAGCACATGCATCACACAGACAATAGCTGAGCAGGAAGCTAAAGGAGTTAATGACAGTAAGAAAGGGGTTTGCATTCTGCAATCACAAAAGAAATGTTATCCTTTCTTTTGCTGTATTTCTAAAGCATCAATAATGTTAAATATTTCTAATATGGCTTTTGATAACACTAAAGAGCTGAGCTCAGGATCAGACCGTAATATATATTTTGTGGGATTTTGAGCTTCAGGTTTTTCTGAGCTGTTTGTGAAAAAACATGAATCCAAAATTGCTATAAGTAATCCACGGGGAGGGAGGAGTGAACCCATATTTGCATGATGAGCAGTCCTGCAATCATTGTCATGACTGAATTTTCAAGACAATGAGAATATCCCAGTGGATTTCAAAGCGATTTGCATATTAAATGCAATCCTTCATGGGAAGGTTGGAAAGAAGGAATTTTATCTGAAGACTTGCTAGACCAAGTGGCTTCACACTTGCATGGCTAATTTTGCCCCTGGCTCTGATGAGGTATAACAATTTTCAAAACATGTCAGAGATGCCTGTGGATTTTAGAGCACTTTGAAATCCAGGTCTTAAATCAGAAAGTTTGCTCCCAGGGCATAACTTTGAAAATAGAATGCAAAAGACAGTAAATGAGTCACAACAAAGCCCTCTGAAATCTGTAAAGAGTACAATTTTGATGTATGAAGCTGAATAACAGAGGAGATATAAGCCTTTTTCTTTTAAGGAATTTCTGAAGCATCAATCCTCTCCAGCAGCAGTGGGAATGGTCTCTGAAAAGCAGCATCCCAGCAGATGATAGCAGATTCAGGGAGCTTGTGGATTGCTTGCACTCCTCCATGCATAAAGAAAATGAAACATACCCTCACGCACAGTGAGACATTGGGCATATTTTTTTTAATGGTGAGCAGCATTTTGGGTATGATTCTTTTCTCAAAAAAACCCTCACATTTGGACTACAGACTGCACCCTAAACCAAAGCGGGATTCTCCAGTTTCCAAGATGACCCAAGCAAGCATTTGCACTGTAGAGCTCAGGGAAAAAATATCCATCCTATAAAAATGCTCTTCTCAGAATAAGCTGCAGTAGCACATTAGGATACCAAACCCACTCTGCTTTGAAGACTCACTGCCAAGCATTTTCAGAGCATACATAATTCTTTTCCTACTCCATTAATTAATATAAAAATCTTATAACTTATATTTGATGAAAAATCAAAACAGGAGAACAAATGATGCCATGGCACCCTGTGGTTGCAGTCTCCCATCAGTGGAAAGTTGCCAACTTTTCCCTTTTGAAGCGATGATGTCCGTCTTACTGTCTAACATGTTGGACTGAACTGGTCAATCATTTATTTCTCTATTGGCTTCTGCTACAACTGAAGGAGTTTGTTCTTTCTACTCTATAGCATATAAGAATAACCTGCCATTTAACATCTCAGTGTAATGTTGAATTTCAAAAAATAACAAGACAAATACCAGTTTCACAAGTCAGTAAAGAATTTGTGATTTGTAACTTACCTTGTTTCTCTTTGGAAAACTATGCTAGTGGCACGTTGTGGATAACTTTTGTTTTGGTTTAGGAGAAGTGCGAGGCCATAATTCACAAAGCAAATAGCAATAAGCTCATTATTAAAATCCATATTTCACAGATGTGATCATTTCTATACTAAGGGCTGCAGCCTCCCTTTTTGATGATCCTGCCTGCAGGTGATTCGGGAAGGGGGAGGAGGGAGGAACTGATGTACACTGATAGCACTGTTATATGAAGCAGGTTCAAGGAACCTTGAGTATTTATGGTACAGCTATGCTTTTTCATGTGGTATCCTACAGCTCTATCTTGAATCTCAACCATTAATATATGATGTTATATAAAGAAGCCACAAAGAAAAATCCTGACTAACAACAAATTTAAACCCAAATGTTACCAAATTCAGTGAATAATAAAACAAGGATGAATAATCATTCAGATATCCCCCGGTCTGTGGTCTGCTGCTGACTTTCAGGACAGGGAACACCATAAACAGGCAGAAGTGCACAGCATTTCGTGTGAGATTTAAAACCTTGCGTTGAAACATCAGAACCTGGATAGGGACTAGAGATGCATATCCAGTGGTTCACATCAAAGGGGAACCTGAAGGTTTTAATACGAGGCTAGTATTCCAGCGGTTGGCCAATACATTAAGTTGTTTGGGGCAAACTGGATGAATTCAGAGGGGTCTCAAAGTGTGAGGAAGAGTCCAAGATGTCAAATAGGTTTTGCTGATGGAATCCTGTTTATGCCCAGATGATGAAAGCCATTGGATTGGGTGCATTTCATTTTAAACAGGAGACAAGACAACCATCTGGATTCTTTAAATTCAAACAGTTTTACAACGAAGCCCTCAGCCTCTGAGGAGATTCACACCGGAGCTCCGTGGTTTTGTGCTGAAGCAAAATGATCAATTCCAACATCCTCCAAGTACAAACCCCATCATATCTGGATTTGCAGCTGAGCCCTCTCGTGCTGCCCGCTGTAGCCTCTTGAAAACACACCTCCCTCCCTCAGTGGGTCCTTTGCTTTAGTTCTCTTGTCATGGCAGAGCAGGGACTCGTGCAGGCTCATGCTCCATGCCTGGAATATGATCCCGCACCTCTGCCCCTTTTTCCTGTGCTTCAAAGATTCATTTCAAGGTTTCGTTTGCTCTGCGATGGGCTCATTAGGTTGGAGCGAGGGAGAACTGCAAGCAGCTTCTCCACAGCCCCCTTTGCCACAGTGCTGCTGCTGCCAAAACTGTAGCTGCCACACAGAGTGCTGAGGAAACTTTTAAAACTTAATTAGGGAAGAAAGCAAACAAAATAATAGTATAGTGTATTTACTTAGAGTTGCAGCGCTGCCAGGGAAACCACATAGCTTGCATTTGTAAGCTATGCTTTTCATATAAAACATATTTAATTAAAACAGGAGACAGGACAACAATCTTTCTTCTAACTTCATTTAAACACATGTTTATGTTATGTTTTAAATTCCCTTTGGGTTAATGCGAAGCTGGGCTAAAAGCTTAAAAGTGATGTAGACTAGCTCATTTTGTTCGCTGGATCTAGACTTGGGGCCTGTCCAGGTATTATCTGGAGCTCCAAATCCATGGAGAGGTGGTACAGGAGACACTCACTCAGGCACCCAACTGGCTCTAAAGGGTTAAACTGTTGTTTGGCATTTGCACACATATGGTCGTCTTTGCCTCGTTGCAAAATATTAGTTTATTTAGTTGGGCCATTTTCTCCCCTGTTCCCTTCCCCTCTCCCTTACAGTCACTGACATAACATTTTCTGGGCTCTGTGTTCTTCTGGAAGGAATTTTAATGTATTTGTGGAAGCATCTTTGCATGGCTTTAAGTTTTACAATGACTTACTAAGTATATCAGGAAAACAAAGCTCTGCACAGTTTTACATTATATTTGAAATAATAAAACATTTCTGTTAAGTGAATTTGCAAGGAAATACTGCATCTCTTATAGAATTTTAATGTAGCTAAATAGAACAGCACATGTGGTAGTGTAACCAAGTGGATTAACAGTGTGTTTACCAAAAAGATCTTTCATAAAAGGAAAAGACATATAGCAGTGATTCTAATCAGCGATGCCTTAAATTTCCGTCTGAGTTTTCAGAAATAGAAAAATCACTTTATAATCCAGGCAATTTTTAATGTGGTATTTGTTGTGAATATTGAAAACAATAATAGTTTAAACACAAAGATAATTTCTGGCTTGTAGTCTGATTTAGCACGGCTGCCTATGAATGAAGTTTCAGGACTTTTCTCTGAAGAAGATCTTGCTTGTCATCACTTCTGCTTCTGAGACCCTTTAATCAGTCTGCCTAAAATTTTTCATTTGGGGTAATTTCACTCAATTGAACTTTTTTTTTTTTTTAGAAAATTTCAGGTAAATATTAAATATTCCTGGAAATTATTAGGTTAGAGAAAGTTATGATAGTTTCCTTGCAATCCTGCATTTTTTCTCCATTCTCATACACCTGAGAAATACTGTGCACCCCTCTGTGCTTTCGGGTAGGGTCATGAGATGTGGCACTGCAGTAGGGAGAGGAGAGGTGCTGAGGGGAAGTTGGGGAGATGATGAGCAGGAGGGTGCAGGTACGAGACTCGCGCTCCTCTGGCGCGGAGCTGCTGATGTTTGGTGCAGTGAAAAGCCCCATTCACACATGTTCAAGCTGAAGCTTGATGGAGTTTGGCAGCTCAATTCTCTGAAGATTCCCGCTGCACTTGGCATCTTTCAAGTCCACATGAGGCAAGCAGAGTTTCCTCGGGAATTGCTTCCTTCAACTGTCAAAAAATGTGTTTTGCATGATACAGATCATGTGCTTCAGATGAGGGAACAAGAGATCTTGCAATGAGCAGCTCTAGCTTAATCTGAAACAAGAGAAAATTTCCTTTTAACTCCCAGAAGTTATGAACAAGCCAATCATGCAATTGACTGAAGTCCAGAAATAGCTGGCTACGTCTCCCTTCCAAAATCTTTGTGTAGTTTATCCATTTCATAAATACATGTTCTACTAAGCCATCCCAAAGAGTTACATCATATAGCACTTACTATGGGATTTTTTTTCCTTGTTTAAATGCAGCTTTTGAATGAAAACCACCTATCCCGCTCTTGTGCCCGCATCCTGCTGATGAACCTGCTGGACACATCAAGTGCGGCCCAAATGAAGGACCCTGATTTTGCCCAATTTGGACAAACAGACACATGATATCTTCATCACCAGTCAATAATCATTCAGGATTTCACCAAATCCTGGCTAATGAATGAGGTCATTTTATAATGCATCCATGTGTATTCACTGCACAAATTATTGGGGGGTTTTGGGGTGAATTGCCCTCACTCCTTTTGAGGCATGATGTCTCAGGCTGGGAATGGTATTGTTCCCCTATTTGATTTTGTTGGGAGGCAGGATCATTTCGTGGAGCTCCAATTTTCAGAAGCTTTTTCCAAGTCGTTATAAAACTATTCATTTCCCACAAAGAGGGGATAATTCCTCATCTTCTTACTTTATGAGGCACGCTGGAAGATGCCGCAGAATATTTAGCAGGCAATTTGCGCCGTCAAAACAGATCTTTGGCTTGGCTTCTGAATTGCTGAAGTCTGTCTTGGTCTGGAGTAGTATGTAAAAAGGAACTGTCTTGAATTTATTTGAATATTTAGGGACTTTATTAAGAACTTTGTAGGTTTGAAGTGAGAGATGGAATTTTGTTGTGATCAGCACAGTGAAAAGATAGGAAACATAGGGCAGGAATACGAGATCTTTTCTTCTTTTCCAGATCAGGAAATTGTTACTTGGACATCTGAGTGTCCCCTGCGGTGTCCCCTGCTTTCGCTTTGCTGCTCGTACCACAGGGCCCGGCAGGACGTGCTCCACGCTCTGCACCGGTGCTTACCGCAGGTTTCTTGTGTGCCCGCGGCAAGGGCTGGGGTGGCGCCTGCCCAGCACTAGCCAACTCAGTGCGGGTTGGCACTGCCTAAAGCACTCGGCCTAGTTTGGCGATGGAGCTGGTTTTATCGGGAGAAAGTCTGACATGGGCAGAGCAGCTCTGATGGCCCTTTCCTTAAAACCCACTGAAACAGTCTGTAGAGGAATGCAGGGCAACCCTGCACCATTACAGCATCAAGCCAAAAGTTTGTGTGTACAAATGGACACAGACACAGCTATGGGCAAGATGCAGCACATGCTAAAAAGTCTTACTGAAACGAGAAATTGCATTTTGAAAATATAGCAAAACATGGCAATGTGAGGATTGTGTCTCACCTGAGGAGTGTGTTACACGTTAGCACGAGGCTGGAACTAGAAGAAAACGCAGCCCACAGGCCGTTTTCCATCTCTAAAGCTCTTGGGAGAATAAACACCAAAAGTGGCAGTGAGAAAACTAGGTTGTAGTTGGGGCACTTTACTGTGTTCTGTTGTATATAATTATCCAGGGTTTTGACAGGGTATTTTTATCGCACTTCTCAGTATCCTGGGGAAAGCTAAACGCTCGCACTGCACGCATGGAAAAGTTCTCGTTTTGCCTGGGAGACTCCGTTATTTGGCTGGCCACAAGGTGCTTAGTGGGACCCTGGGACAGGGCAGAGCCCGGGTCACTGCTGCCGCTGCCCGGCGGCGCCGAGCCGGGAGCAGAAACAAGAAGCGGCGGGGGGGAAAAAAAGCGAATAAAACAGATTGCT
>NW_010582128.1:128288-153027 GCF_000705375.1 Tinamus guttatus
CTCGCGGCGGAAGGGCGCGCTCCGCTTCGGCCCGCTCGCCCTGTGCTGCCCGCCCGGTCCCGGGGCCCGCGCCTGCCGCAGGGGGCGCGACCAGCCCGCGCTTTATCTGTCCGTTGCCTGCCCCGTTGGGTCCCCTTAGCTCCGTGTCCCTTCGAGCTCCTCTCCCTGCTCCAGTGGCTTGCCCGGCTCTGCACTTTTGGGGAATGTGTGTAAGAAAAAGGAAAACGTGAACCCCTCTAAATCTGCTGGCACTAGCCATGGCTGGTACCGCTGACCTGCCCTTGCTCTTTATTATTATTGTTGTTTTTTATTTTAATATTATTATTATTTGATAGATAACCTCTTTATGGAGGCAAAATTCCTGATTTGTAATTCTGCTTCTCTCATCATCTCTTACAACTCTAACTTTCTTAACTGTCTTCGACTGTATATAAAATAATTTCGCATGCATATGCATATTACATATTTACATAACTATATATACAGATAATTATATAATTATACTTAAATAATTGCGCAAACAACTTCCACACAAACTTGTTTCTCATTTTTCAGTGATATTTTTATTTTTATTTAGTGCGTTTCCTAAAGAAACAAGCCTTACATCAGTGCTGTTTCTGCTTATCTCCCTGTAGACCTAGTGGCTGATTTTAACCAGGTTTGACAAAAAAAAGTATATATATCTCTTAAAAGTAATCAGTTTGTAGCAAGCTTTGTGGAAAGGAAGGAAACACTTCAGGTGCTTTCTCCACGTGCCTGTTAATCTCCAGGTGCCTGTTGATAGCCCCCCAAAATCCACATGGGGAGGAAATGTTACGAATATTTCGTCAGAGGAAGAAATTGTGGTTGCAGCTTGAAAGTGACAGCAAGAGACTTATCTATAGATAATTGAGCTTCACTATTTTTATGCTTACTGAACTGGTTGGGTAGTATTTCTTGTTTAATCTCAAAATTATTTTCTTTTCTGTGGAGTTTATATTCACCTTTGTCTTGAAAATTGATTAGGATAGGTTAGAGTACAGAAGAACAATATTTGTGATTTTATATTCAAATAATTTATATCTTAATATATATTCATCAAAGGGCGTACTTAAGTTTGGAAATGTTATGATTGTTTCAGTGTTCTCTAAACTGGAACAAGGACTTTCATGTTAAGTGTAATCTTAATATGTCGTTTCATATATTCTTGAACTAAAACTACTATTTTTGTTTGTTTGTTTTAGCGTAGAACTATTTGACCATTTCTGGCTCTTACAGGTCAAGCTAGACCTTTTGTGTGAGGAAGGTGCCTGAGTAGAATTGTCATATGGGCTATGCTGATAAATACCTTTTAGAAAGCTTAAGTAACTACTTAGAAGATTCTTAATTTTGCAAGGACATTCAAGCAACTGTAACCTCTAATACTGCTGCAGTCCTTCAGTGTTTGTTTGTGTTGCATTACTGCTGGGATAAGTTCAAATCTCGGGATAGAGCCTGAATATGCCATCTAGCCCTCACACAGGGATACAGTCATTTTGAATACACTTGTAGAGCACAAAAATGCACATGGAACGTTAAAGGGAGACTTGTAAAGATTTGTAAAAAGGGTGAAAATCTCCCCAGTAGTCTTGTTTTAGTATGCGGATGACTCTAGAAGAACTTCTGTATTGCTCTTAAGTTTCTGCAATACCGCTTTTACTTAAAGGAGATGGGAAAGGATCCCCTAGCTTGCTATGTAGAGTGAGAGACTTGCCTAGTTGTGTAAAGTGTAGGTGGCTAATGCCTTTTAATGGGAAATCTAAACTGTTGTGTTTGAATTTACAAAAGAAGGAAGGTATCCTGTGACTATTCTTGCTTCAGAGAGTACTTAAGTACTTTCACTTAAGTGAGTGAGACTGATACAGTCTGCAAGTATGTTTTAAAAAACAATATAAAATTTGCTTTTTTTGTAGCATTGATGCTAGAGTAATGATTTGCATATTGAAAAGCCCTGGGAAATATTAACAGGACAGGCAATGCCAGCTTTGTTCAGGAATTATAGTTGTTCAGGTAGTTTCAAATTAGGTATATCAATTATTAATATGTTCCTTTCTATTTTCTAAATATTTAATATTTTAATTAAAATAATTGGTACTCATTAACAGGAAGTGGCTGATATAATTAGATTGATAGTGATTATTACCTTGGAATGCTATTCAGTTAATGTTGACAGATATGATAAGTAAATTAGTCCAACCATCTTTTAAATCATATGGTAACTGATGAGAATGCTTTACTTAATCAATAGTATCTTAACATTACCTGTGCTTATCTTGCTGCAGGTTACACACAATATAGTGTAGAATATTCAGCTAAGTAATTTAATCATTTGTCTTCTTTGAATTGTGTCTCTAATTTTTGAAGTGCCTTGTTAAAGAAGGTTAACCCTGCAGAGAGGGAGGTCTGGACCATGTGGAATTGAGGCAGAATCGTTCTGCAGGATTGCCTGACATTTGCTTACATGCAGTATATTGAGTAACTTGCTGTTGAAATATTTTGGCCTCTCTTGGCTCTGGAAGCCTTTCTGTAAGCTTTAAAATTGACATGGACTGATTTGGGAGCTGACATCTGCTGATACATGCTCAGGACAGTGATCTTTTTTCATTCCTGATAACAAATATTCCTGTATTCTGGCAAAATTTAAGTGGACCTTCTATTTCTGCTTGGGGGGGTCTGGTCATTTAACCCCAGTGGCTGACTGGTTATTTTTTCTAGTCGATATCAGATCTGGTAAAAATAAATGTCACTAGTCATAGTTGTTTTAAATTGCCTGTGTTGCTGCAGTGTCTAGTTCATTGGTGGACTGTGGGATGCTCTCATAATAATTGCCAGGACTGGAATGAAACTGGCCCATTTCACTGGGGAAGGAGACACTTAGGGTTGTCTTGTGGACTGTCTTCCAGCAAATATATAGGTGCAGAAAGTCTAGAACTGCTGCTAACTTTCTGCTCTGAGTTTCTGTGAAGTACATC
Organism: Tinamus guttatus; assembly: GCF_000705375.1. The sequence continues at coordinate 131,279 of NW_010582128.1, forward strand.
ATAAAAATGATCTTTTCTTTGCCTGCTGATGAAATACATTTTGAAAATGAAATATGGTTTTTGAAGAGTTTTGCCATTTTATGACTTTAATAAAAACTGTGAAATCGGATTCAGGAATAGTATTCCATTGTAGCATTACTGGGTACTCTGGAATTTGCTTTTAGTGATTTTTCTGGCTATCTGAATGAAAAGCCTTCAATAAGAATTTAGTCTTAGCATGAGACTTACATATTAGCCCTTGCTTAGAGTATTCACTGGGTATTAATTTGTAAAGGCTAAATTGGAGACAATTTCCTTGTTTTTCTTTGATACTTATCTCCAATTTCCTTGTTTTTCTTTGATACTTATGAAAAGGCAGGAAATCATTTTTTCCTGTTTCCGAGTGCCTTGTAGCTGTGGCTGATAAATGAGGGACCTGAGGTACGACCGGGGGCAGGCAATTCCCTATTGCTCCCGCTGCTGCCCCTGCAGGGCAGTCTGGCGTTAATAGAAAGTAAGGCATAAACGCAAATGGGAACTCTCCTCTTTGTTGCAGATCTTTACTCTGTTTTCCAAATTCAAAATTATATAAGCTGTCATTGATATTGCTGGTACTTCTATAATGTTGCTATATTGGTTATCTGTATATAATTGTTTATATGCGTGCATGTCGCTAGTCAGGTGGCTTTCCTCATTGCTGTGCCTGTGTGCAAATCAGATCTTGAGGTTCAGATGATTTGCTTGCTACGTATATTTATAAGATATATAACAGCGCATTGATATTTAAAATTAATATTAATTTCATTAATGAAATTAGTATTAAACCTAAATTGAAATTTGTTGTAGGAGCAAGCATTTTTTATTAGCTGTAACACAGATGTAAAAGCTTTAAATTGCTGTAGAAGTGAGGAAAATCTCTAATATGTGGAACGCTTTGTCTTGTATTCACTAGGCCTTGCTTGGGGTATCACCAGGGCCTCTTATCTTAAACTTTTAAATTTCTAAGATATTACAGGTTATTCTGTGTGTGCCTGCTAATTGATACTTTCTTAATGATTACAAGTCTGTAACAGCCAACATATCTCTAGCTAAGAAAATAGAAATGAATAATCAGAAACACGCTCAGCAATTGGGACACTTGCACAATTGTCATTATAAAAGATAATCCAGGTTTCCATCTAGTGGTCGTATTCAGTTCTGTCCAAGCCATAGGAGATGCAGCATATACATTACCGTGCTACCTGTAACATACCTTAGTACTTTGTACGTGTTTGGAACTCGGTGAATCTGAAGCCCGTGCACGTAAATTACATACACAATTGCATAATTCTAAGGGCCTGTGGATTTTTAAAACATTCATAATGATCAAGATTTTGTTTTTGGTGGCATACATTCAAATTTGTGAGCATTCCCGTGTGTAGCAAATTATCTTCCCCTTTGCTGCAGATTAACCTGGTTCTGCTTTTTCTGCATTCCTTGGCAACCTGTTCAAAGTTTAAGTGAGTACAGGTCTATAGGAACTAAAGGTCAATGTTTTTAAAAGGTGGCTTTAAGCTGTATGTATGCAAGCAGAAGTCTTGTTAGATTTCTTGTTTCCTCTTTGACTTCAGAGAGGAGGAGGCGGCAGGCATTCTGGTGGGTTTGTCCCCATTTTGATGTTCTAGCACCAAGTGTGGTACAGTAGAACTTAGAAAATCTTACTGGGCTATATTTTGAGATGAAGGTAATACCCAGACAACTGATTCACAAATCTTTGGACTTTGTTGTATTTTGAGGTGATTACTGTGTCAGATGGCCAAGCTGGGTGTCAGCTGGAATTGCAAAATTACAAGGATTTCTGCTGGTTTGTGTTTTAATGACACCTTCCTTCTAGCATTAGTTGCTTGTGTAATTACTGCCAGTTTGCAGTGCTCTGTAAGCATGGTAGGTTTTACTGTGTTTCCAGTGCATTTCCAGGATCAACACTATAAACTGCCAACTTTCCACAAGTGCTGTCAAGTACCATATTTTGTAATTACTGCCATAATATTATGAGTGCTGTAATTGCATATACTGCATGGATGTGCTTTTCTGTCCTGGGTAGACACAACATTGATGTTTCTGTGAGTTAAAAAGGAATATGGAGCACTTCTGAATAACAGATTCCTTTTTTAAATTAAAAAAAAAACATATTAAGTATCTGCAAAATTGCCATGCATAACTTAGAGATTTTTTTAAGGTCCCGAGTTTGTATTTTGCATTTAAATATAGACAGTACTTTATGACACATCGATGTTCAGGGACCCATGAAAGAATCAAGACTCTTTTATCCATTTTACTGTAATGTTGGATTCAGCTAATCAAAGATGTTTTTGCAAGATGAAGGTTTTGACTTCATAGTCTTATATGCAGTAGCCTCTGTATTTTGTTCCAGCTGGCTTTGATAATGTCAAGAGTTCTGTCTGTTTTAAGAGTGAAGCTGCGTGACAGTATCTACAGCCATAAATCTCCTAATCACTATCTTGAGATTGATACTTTTCATGATGCAACTCAGTGCTTGGAATATATTGAGCAGAAAATCTGTAAAATACCTCCCATACCAGCAGTAAGTAACTAAATCACTGGAATAAGTTTTAAATTGATCCTGGCCAATCTTTCCAGAATTGCCGACAACTGATCCTTACTGTGCAAGTTCCCTTACATAAAATTGATATACCACTTCTATGCCCTTCTTTTTTTTTTTTCCTTCCCAAATTATTCCATAGCAGCCACTATAATTTCAAGGAGAAGTTATGCTCTTAGAGCTGCCTGTCTCCCTGCACTGCTGCAATTTTTTTCTTTTTCTGAACCAGAATATGTCATCTGGAAGGATGAGAATGTAAGATAATTCCATATCGCCATTGCTTCTTTGAAGAAGTCCTAGTTGAAAGTATTTAATTGTGTTGCTGATATTAATATTTGAGTAGAATGGGCCAACACTCTTAATTTATTTTCTGTAGGTCACCAGGTTTAGCTCATAATCCTAATTGGTGTCTTGCTGATTAGCACTGCATGCAGAATGAATATGCATTATGCACATCACTGGAGTTTGTGTACCATTCAGTGTATGGTAACACCAACTGTGTGATCTGTGTGTTGGCTAAAGACCTCATATTAATTGGTAACCTGCCAAACTCTGTCCCCTACTAACTAATTAAGTCTGTAACACCGTCGTGTAATCTGAAAGCTGATTCCTGACTTTCATGGCACTTGAAGTCTTAAAGATTGCAGTTTTTGAAGTGTGCACATGGTGGCAGCAAATGCCTGTATCTAGTGCAGGAACAGGCTTGTTGCTGCACTAGAAGAGTATGACTTTTAATTTTTCAATCTAATTGAATTAGAATTTTCACAGATTCAGTTCTCACTGAATTGTATCTTAAAATGTTTATTGAAATTCATTAAACTACTTTGCAGGTTCTGAGAAGGCTTTTGAATTCCAAATCTTTACCGTGGTTTCCTCTTGATGTGGCTGTTACGGTCCCTTCCTGTACTCATCTAGTTCAGCAATACAAATTTTGCAGCAAATGCTCCTGGTTTAGAGTCTGGACCTGCAGTGACCAAGGCAGGTTGCTAACCTGCCTGGGCTGTATCTTGGAGTCCCTGTGGGGACAACATCTGTGCGCGCCGCAGTCCCTGGCTTCCCCTTGGAGCCGTCCAGTGTCATCCAGTGTCCCTGGGGCAGAAGAGAGGTGGGATCTGCTGTGCCCAGATGCCCACTGGGCTCCTGGGCAGAGGGGCTGCTGTGTCATGTCCCCCAACAGGGAGGTTTGGGGACCCCAGGGCACAATTAGAGCCCATGTTTTGCTGGGAGCCAGGTTTGTGTTAAGTAACAACCTCCTCCCTAGATGTTTAGGTCTACCTTTGAAGGATTGTTGATCTTTCAAATTAAGTTTTAGTATTTGGATAACCGGCCAATTCTTTGGCTACTAGATCTGATGTCAGATGTGGTACTTTAGTGATATCAGAAAGCACACCTTTGCACCTGTGCTATCAGAATGGAGATAATTTGCAGAGCAGCTTTCTGCCCTGGCTTTGTCCTAGTAACTCAGCAGCTGAGAAGAGTCATTAAAACATTCTGATCAGCTTGGAGGATGTGCAGCAAAATACGGTATTCAGTTGGTTTCTTGCCTTCTGGATTTTTTTTTCCTGAATTCTCAGAATCACAGGTTGGGAGGGTTGAGGTTGGAAGGGACCTCTAGAGATCATCTAGTCTAACCCCCTTGCTCAAGCAGGGAGATCTGGAGCATGTAAATTCAATTGATTATTTATAATAATTCAATTGATAAAATATTGTTTATAGTGAAACCTACTACCAAGCTTTTTAACATTAATTGCAGTAAGTCATTATAAAAATTTAAGAGAACCGTGACATTAAGAGTTTTAATTAACAAATATCTATCCTGTCCTTAGTGGGTTCCAAAGATCAGTTCTCTTATCTGTGTGTTTTTCCCCCACTTGGATTTGTTGCAGACCTGCCCGTGACAGGAAGTTCCACAGGCAGCGTGACAGTGTCATTCTGGCAGCTCAGTACCATCCTTACGACGGGAAAAGGTTATGTTCTTAGAAAAACATGCCGTCAGTCAAGCAGGATGTGGAAGCTCCTTTGGGAGCAGTGTGAGCACTGGCTTTGGGTTGGCAAATCTGCCTGCAGGTGCCACTGCTAAGCAGGAGATGATGTCCCCAAATTGACTGATAAAGGAAAACATTTGTGATAAACCTAGTTTCTAAGAAGCATTGACAATCTGCCTGGCTTTATCTGTTTTTTCTTGCTAAGAAAATATTTCTATTGCTAAGAATATTTTACAGTGCAGGTATATTCTTAAATATCATTTAAAGCTGGTCTATCTTAGGTGGTATTTTTGGTTGTAGCTGGTGACCCATGCTGAGGTTCCTGCCAGCCGATGTCCGAGTCCATTCAGGTCCCTCTGAATGGCAGCACAGCCAAGCCCAGCAGCTCCACTGCTTTTTGGTCAAACTTGTCGCTGTCACCTCATCTAGCCTGCATTTCAACAGCACATTCATCAGGGGCTTTAACAAAAACCTTCCTAAGGTCAGTGCAAACAATGTAAATACCCACTGCTGTTCCCTCAACCACCAAGGCAGTCATTGCATCATAGCAGACTGTTAGTTTGAAATTTGAGATTTTTTTAATTGTTATTGGTTAAGTAATTACTTAACCAATAATTTGTTTCTTATTAATAAAGGATAATGTGGTCTTTTCAGGTTTATTAACCTTGCTTTTATCTCCACCTAAGCTTTTCCTAGGAAATTTTTCATTTTGCATTTTATTCTGTTCATGTTAGCTTCCCACAAAGAGGGGGGGGAGAGAGAGAGAGAGGAGAGAAAAAAGAGAGAGAGAGAGAGTTTCTGACTTTGGTGTTGCAACGAGGTTGCTTCTTTGCTTCTTGTTTTAAAGATGTTTCCTGTAGCATTATCTGATGTCCACTATTCAGTGTTAAGTGGTTAACACTGAATTTTCTAGATATTAATTTCCTCCACTCTAGAATATTTTTGTCTGCATTTGTGTGTGTATATATAGATGATATATTCTGGGAACTTGGTGCCCATTTACTACTTTTGCCATATATGACCTTAAGAAAAGCTTGTTGAAAGCATAAGAAAGAAATTGTAGATGTGCTTGACCATCTCAGTGTGCAGTAGCAACGTTGAGTCGCCTTCCATAGGCAGGTATTTTGGAGTATCTTTTTGGGCCACTTTGTGCTGAATACATGAAGTCTATTCACAACACAGTTTTAGACTATAGCTTTTATATAAACTATTCATAAATGCCGCTGAAGAATCTAACTGGAAGCTAGACAGACCGTGAAAAACAAGGAAAATAGAAATGAGCAACGAGTGAAATAAGCACCAGGGTTGGGAACGTAGCTGTTGCAGAGCCTAGGGGTTAGTGTGACTGTGCTGAGCACGGCCATTCTGCAGGGACATGGGCAGGTTCAATTAAAGGTGCTTGGCTTGCTTTACAGCCGGCAACGGCACAGCCCGAGTCTGTGCTGCTCCCCTTGCCCCCAAAACGGGTGGCCACGTTCCTGGCCCCGGATCCAGGCCAGCTCGCAGACCGTGCCTGGCGTTGCCGAGAGGGGAGCGCCGGTCACCCTGCGTCAGAAACGGTGCCAAGGACCCTTGTAGCAAATTAACAGGGTGGATGATTGAGGTCCAGTACCTGGAAACGTTCCCGGGCGCTGTTCTGAATTATTAATGTACAAAGAGCTTTGAGTCCTGCAGTCAAGTGACAGTGCAGCCTTACTGTTAGGTTCTCTTTCTCTGGTAGGTTATTGGATTTATGGTACCGCCAGGTTTATACAACCTTCTCTAAATCAGCAATTCTTGCCCATGGAATCTGTGTGCAGCTCTGAAGGGAGTTCTGAAACACAAATGTCACAAGTTCTGAACTCTCTAATTAGTTATTCTGTCTCTGATCTGATAAAAGTGTAGCCTATAGCACTTTTTCCTTTGAAAATAGGAGCTCAAAGCTGGGTGGTATTATCCACACAGAAGCAATTCTGAATATCCTACTCTGAAGAGGTGGGAAGTATCTTCCTGAATGAAAAATAAAGCAGAGAAAGGTTGCTGCTTTCTTAGTTGGGAAGGATTGCTAGGCTTCTAGCTCTCTGCTACATGTATCCTAGATTGAAAAAATTGTTACTTGCATTTTCTAAATATTGAATGGCAATATTTTGTTACTAATCTCTTAAGTATGTGAACTGACCAGTTACAAATTTCACCTTAAAAGAGGTAAAGTTGATTTTATGCATTTGCCTTAGGGGAAAAAAAGAGTTGTTTGCTGTCGTACAATGTACTTGGCATTGCAACATTTAAAGAAATTTCTTGTGGTATTTTTTAAAGCATAGTACAAGTTGTCTGTAACCTGAGATTTGCATTTACAATGTTTTTTTCTTGAGATAGTTAATTTGGACAAAACTTGCCTTTTTAACTGCTAGATTAATAAAACAGAATTATTAAAAACTTTAGCATGGAAGGGGCTCCTGGGGGGCACCTAGGCCAGGGCCCTGCGCAGAGGTTGGCTGGTGCGGGGCATTGCCCACCACCTTCTGAGCATCTCCAAGGCTGGAGACCGCAAGGTTTCTGGTCGGCCACTTTCAGTGTTTGATCATCCTGATCGTGGTGGCAGAAGCCTCGTGTCTAATGTGAATTTTCCCTCCTGCAGCTTATGTGCGTTGCCTCATCTTCTCTCCTTTTGTACCTCCAAGAGGGTCTGTGTTCACTTTTTTTGAAAAGTTTATCAACTTGTTCCCGATTTTACCAAAAAAGTATATTCGTGTATTTAATGCGATTAACTATGTTTGATATTTAAGCTTGTGCTTCAGTAGCGGAAGAAACATGTCAGTTTTTGCCTCATGGTATTCAAAATCATTTTTTGGATAGAATTTTTAGATATCTTAATATTTTTTTCACAGTACAAAGGCTTGCGTGTGTTATATTCTAGTACAATGATAACATTACATCTAGTACAATGATAACATGTATTTTTGAAAGGATTTACTTTCGAAGGTGTACTTCAAGACTTATAGTCATTATTAATAGTAGAGTAATCATTCCAATGCTTTATTTTTGAAATACGAACTCTAATTTTGATATTTGCTTTTTTTGTGCAGAGAATACATAAAATTTAACTCACAGTATAACTTTCAGATATTAAGCTTTCAAATGTTAGCAGAGCTGATTTTTTTCCCCAAAACTTCTGATATTTAATCATAATTATTTAAAATGATAAAAGCAAGATAGCCGCAATTTAACATTCACACTCAAAATAGTGCAAAATTGCAGACACTAGCAAAGTGCTATCAAGATATGCCATCCCTGGTGCACGTTAGTGTCCCTCGTGGGGCATCTAATCACTTGTCTTCAATCCAAGTATGACAGGTCCTGTAGGACGAATAGCAAAGAATTGAAAATCATTTTGTATTGATTTTGACTTAGTGATTTGTTGTTTGGTCTATATGTAAATTTAACTATGCAGATGTAATGCTGCTGTGTGTTTACATTTCAACACTACATTAATATGCTTTAGTTCCTTTTTTCTTATTTTATATTATGATACACAAATTGGCCATGTAGATTACGTATGGCTGAAATGAAAGTTAACGTGCTGGACAGTGTTTAATATAGTTCTGGTGAAAAAAGCTTCATGGCAGTTAGCAGTGGCTTAGAAAACCTTATGATGCTGGATGTGAGTGCTGTTTATGTAATTATTAAATGCTATTGTGTTTTCATGTGTTGCTAGTGTGTATTTGTGTAAACATAAAATTAACAAATAATAATAGAGATGGGAATAAATTAAGTGAGCAAACTTATACAGATTTTTCTTTCGAAAATCAGTTTTAGGATGCATTAGCTGAGTTGATATCTAACAGTGCCTCATTGGAATTTATTTCATAGTCTGGTAGAAAATATACAGCGGATAATGGATTTAATTGCAGTATAAATGAGCTCTTCAAATGTGTTTTATTTGGTTTTGACTTTTTCTTCCACCTTTGGATGTTCTCATGCTGTTGTGTTAGCAGGAGTTCTCATGACCCCTCATGCTGTTGAACCTCCTGCATTTGCTGGCTGAAGCTCTCTGGCCAGGGATGCATCACTGGCACGTGCTGCTGTGGCGCTTACCAAAGGTCTCCTTTTTCCTAAGTCATGTAACTTTTTTGTTTGTTTTCTCTTGTGGTTGAATTGCTTGCAGGCAGTCTTCTGGGGGGGAATAGGATCCTAAAGATCTTTCAAAAAGGTATAATAATTTTGACAGTAATAATGGCAGAACTTTCCCGGGGAAATTCTACACCCATCTGTTGAAAGAAAAAAATTCTGCACTTGATTCTAGAAAAGAAGGTATTTCACAAACCCAGTGATTTTTAAAGCTCTCATATAGTGGATATAACAAGTAGTTCAGCAGAGATGGAAATCTTTTGTATTTTTCTTACAAATAGATGCTGTAGGATACAATGATCCCATTGCTTTTCTGCCTTTACGCTCTTTCAAAATTTCCCTGCCAAGGATGTATGTGCAAGCACTGTACAAGTATATATTAGCTTTATAGAGATTTTTGCATTTCTATAGCTCAAGTCATCTTTAGTGAAATAAAACATACTCCCCTTCAGATTTAGAAGTGCTTGAAATGGATCCATAGGGAAAAATGAACACCAGAGCAGTTGAAAATCAGAAGTTACAAATCTGTCTGTTGCACAAAATCTGTTAAACTGCAGTGACAAAAACATCCTTAAAAGACGTGTTGTCGTTCATTCTTCCATGCATTGCTATCTCTCTGAAACTTTCTTTTAGGAGAGCTTGGTACCTTTGTGATAGGGCAGCTCTTGCTGACTGGGGCTGTGTTGCTTTAACCGGGTAGTTTGGTTTCTGATAGATACGTTGCTGAATTTCAAGTAAAGAAGCTGGATAAAAATAAACATCAAACAACTGGTAGTTTATTTTTTCATATTGATGCCCCTGTCCCTCACTTGTGTCTCTGCTTTGGAGCTGGTGGGTGCTATAGTTGAATTTACTGTAAAGCAGCTGTTTATGGAATAGGGATCCAAAGGGAGGCAGCCGAGCTGGGGAGCAGAGCATGGTCCCAGCACCGAGAGCGGCCCGGCCGGGGCAGTGGGACAGGCCTGTCCTGCAGACGAAGTGGCATCTGGTGCAAATAACTATTTATTCCCCTCTTTCTGCCCCCCCCCCCCCCTTTTTTTTTTCTGGGCTCTTTTCCATCTTGAAATATTGAAAAGTTGTGGTTAATTGCAATAATAAACCCTTTTTGCAGGGAATTTACGAATACAAACCAGTATGGTGCTAGTTGTCCTATGGAAACTATTAGTTAATCAATATACACTCATTTTCATAAATATGCTGTAGTGCTGTTATTTAAAAGCAAAAAAGAACTGTATTTAATCAAATAATTGTGACTAAATATGCAGAATTATTTCTGGAGACTTTAAAAAGTACCAGATTGGATGTCATACTCATTTAAGTAACAACGTTATATAAGAACTTGCCAGTGTGCTTTAATTATAGTTATGTGATTATGTTGATAAAACAGTCTTTTTTTTATGCATAAAATGTCTCTAGTTATTGCTTGTATTTGGGAATTTTCTTCAGTAAAGCACTTTGCCAAGTTTTTCTGGCTTACCATTTAAATAGGAAATATTACACTGTAACTGATATATTAAATGAATAATTTTTTTTTTTAGGAATGAAACTATCCCTCCAAGTCTTTTTCCTTGCCATGTTTCAAATTAACAGTATGTGATAAATCCTTGTATTCTGCAGGAGATTGCAGTATAATATTTGCCAAACAAAACATGAAGAGTAGGCAAAAGTGAGCAGGACAACTTTGATTATTGGCCAGCGTGCTGCTCTACACAGCCCTGAATGTAAAATCGGTTGGAAACTGCGTCAAGAAGAGATCATCTTTTCTATTAGGACTTGTGTAAAAATATGGAACAATATTCTTGTAACAAGTTAAGTAACTTTTCTGGTCTGTACTCACAGAAGTTCCAGAATTTGTTTTTAGCAACAGTGTAAGTTCGTCATCATTTTTAGACGCAAAAATTATTTGATCTTGACTTTGTAGCTGTTTTAACTTCAATGGGTTTTTAAAGTGTTTCGCTTCAAGTATTTTTGTCTCCAGTACCAGTTTTACAGCCTCTCAAACACACCGATACCTACTTTGAAGAAGGGCTTTTTCTCTCATTTTCTTTCTTTCTATCATAAAAGTAGTCTTTTTAGGAGGAGTTCACAACATGAATTACAACATGTTCAAGGAAAGAGGACCCATGTTAATCTACCTTATTTCTGATATTGTATCCACTTTCCAGATTATGACCTGCAGTTTCAGGACTTACTTGATCACTATTTTTTTTTTCTCCTGAATGTTGTTCTGTCTTTCAAGTATTTTCCCATTTGTCCTTTCACTGAAGCTGGAGCTCAAGCTTTCGAATTGAGGCCAGGTAGGAAGCTTATTAACATAAGTGGAAAGGATTTTAAAAGCTATGGCCGTTACAACATGAAGCAAAAAGCTTTTAGTGACCTAGATTTTGGCCCTGATGTACAACACTGATGCAAGTATTGTGCATCCAGAAATAAATGATTAATCCCTGCTTGTTTTTCCACAAATGACAATAAAAGTAACTCTGATATATTGTAATGCTGTTGTACTCTGTTCCTTAATAGATTTGATATATGTCTACTTTGACGGTAAGGCTGCAGATTTTCCAGCTTTACCTCAGATGATGATCTCATAAGTCTTGCATGAAAAAGGGACATTAAAATAACATATTATTTAAGCTATAAACAAAACTGAGCTGGTCCTTGAGATTTTCACATTCCTCTAAATAAATGTCATGCCTTCCAGTTTAACAATATTAGTAAACTGTGTTCAGAAAAAGTAGTCCATTTATACCTTCCTGATCAAATAATAATTCTCTATGCCGATTACTAAGTATTACATAATTATATTCCCTGGCTCCAATTTAGATAAACAATTTTTCATTCCCCTCCCAAACTGCAAACAAGCAACCAACCAAAAAAAAAAAAGCTTCTATGGTAAGTTATGTATAGTTATAGTATGTACATCCTTACGTGATTGCATCCCTACCCTGCAGTTCTGGTTGGTGTTGTGTTGCACTGTCTTCTCTGGATCGCTTGGGAAAACATGGTATTATTACAGACGTGATGCCTTTTCCTTTCTGATCGACTTTTAGAAAAAGTAGAAATTTTCTGGTTGTTACTGTTGTTTACAATCCAGTAATTTCATCCTGGAGATTAGTTTCAGCCCTTTGCATTTTAATTAGAAGAGATGACATGATCTTTGATTCTCAGAAATTAAAACCCCATGAAATTCAAAGTTTTCTCAGAATAAAAAGGGAACTGGACCTCCTTTTTTTTTTTTTTTTTTTCTTTCTTTCTTTCTCATCTTGTGCTTCAGTTCAGGTTGCTGCCGAGCCTGACTTCAGCAGAGTTTCCTAGAAAGGAGACTAACCCCATGGCAGGGCTTACAGATTCATTCATGGAGTAATGGTATTTTTGTTGCTTTTTAAGCTAGGAGTGGGATATGCTTTCCCATCCAGAAGTGCACAGGTTGCTTGCAGCCAGTCAGCTGTAGCCAGGGAGAGGTTTAGGTGCTTGCGCAGCGATGAAGCCCTCGTCTCCAAAGGACAGTTTATCCGTCACCACATCATGATTAAGCTGATAGATGTTGCTCTCTATCCCTCAGCATAAGGACTCTATGCTGAATTTGACAAGTGTCTTTTAAATTTAGACAATCCTGTCCCAAATGCTGCAGTCTCCCCTCGGCTTGAAACAGTCTCTACAAATCCCTTCTGACAATAGGCTAAAAGGATCTCACCCAGGTTGCTCTTCACACAGCTTGTGTTTGGAGCTGCTCCTTGATTTCAGTGTGGTGTATTAGAATAGGTAGAATTTTATTTAACCTGTATTTTGCTTTTGGCATGAGATGAACCTGTCTCCACGTGGGGTACTGCAGTGTGGCTCGCCACACCTCCCGTCCACACCTGTGGCCTTGGAGGGGGCATCACGAACTGCTTTGGCCTCTGGCAGAGCTTTGGACCTTCTGGAACCTTTTGTTGTTTTCCATTTCTGCCTAAAAGAATTTCTCTGTGTGCTGCTCTGCTTTGCCCATTTTTCCTTCTTTTCTGGAATATCCCTGTGCCAGGTAGGTGGCCAGGGGATGGCTACTCTGCTTTATCCTGGGCTGTTTTTTTTCCTGTGTGGATTCCTTGTAGCTACTTTCTGTTTCTATTCTAACTCACTCTGCTTAAACTTGCAGCTAAACATTCCTATAGCTGGTTATTTAAACTCCTCAGTATGTAGAATAGTCTTTCCTAATCTGACACCAGTAATGTTGTTTGGTCAGTGCTTATTATTAATTGAGTTAAAGTGAAGGTTGTCTTCTGGAACAGATGAACATATTGGCTTTATACTTTAACTGCTTATAACTTAGGAAATAATAACTTTTAAACTTTTTTCCCCAAAATATAAGTCAACAAAGCAAATTATACAAGTAGTTATTGTGAGTTAACATAACTTCTTAAATTTAAATTATTTGGTGTTTTTGCTTTGTTTTTTTAAATAAAATGCGAGATTCTGCATGTAAACCTTCCTTAGAGGGGAATGCACATGGAAGTGGAGAAGATTCCCATTTTTCACGGTGCAAGTGGGCTCTGAAGTTTCCGGTAGAAATTATTTTCAGCATGAGTAAAGTGGTCGGCATTTACTGGGCAAGGCAGTGTTTGGTGAACTTGGCAATTAGGGGCTACGGGTTTTGTGTGTGTGTTGGGGGGCATTTCTCATTTGCTCTTCATCCACTCTGAAATTGGAAAGCAACAAGGCTGCCTTTTCCGTGCTACCTGGTATTTTGAAACCTCAGATGTCCCTGATGACCATGTTCTTTTGATAAATTCATGCATTCTGCAAATGGTTGTGAACAGGAGAACAGAGGAAAAATCTGCATTTGTTTATTAGTTTATTTTAAATACCACCAATTTCTCGAATAACAGTAGTGTTTTAAACACTTAAATATCCCAAGTTTTGCTGGTTCTGAACTGGCTTCATTAGCAAAGAACATGAGATATGCTCTGTATTTATTCTCTTCTCCAGTATTCTTGTAAATGCTGAAATTTTCACTGTCATGTCACTGCTTTCCAAAAGCAGTGGGATGCATAAAATGGGGGTGAGAATGTTCTGTTTTCTACCAGACACCAACCAAAAACTGGCGTTTCCTCAGGGCCCAGTACTGAGTCTTTGTAGCGTTGCAAATTGATGTGAAACCCCAGCCGCTGAGGTGTTCTGGCACGCACGGAGCATTTCTTCAGCCGGGAAAAGGTCGGGGAGGCAGGGAGCCAGAGGCGTGTTCAGGAGCAGAACAGCTGCCATGAAGAACAGGGGGAAAACAGCTTGGAGTCCGTTCCCGCGCGTTGTGTGTCCCTGTGCAGGACCATGCAGGGATGCTTTGCTTCAAGTTCAGCTCAAAAATCAATGCTGCTTGGGTGGTTCTGTGTAGAAATTGCAGATAAAATGAGACAACCGACGAGGTTCACAGGTGTGAGTAAGTAAACATATTGCTGGGCTCTGCACAAATGCACCCATAGCAACATTTTTTAGCAACCTGTGAGCAGTGTGTCCCGAGAGATGCGACTGCCGCAGGCAGGACGCGCGGGGCAGAGGAGCCGTTGGGCGCCCCGCGTTGGGCGCCCAGTTGAGCTTCGTGCTGAGCAGCGTCGGGGCAAGTTCTGTGTCCCGAAGCGCTGTCCTTGCGTCACCTCGAGTGTTGCCATTAGACAAGTCATAATGGTCAATGATCGCTCCAAAGTGGCATGAGAGCAGTTTTCAAATTGTGCCCACGTTCCTGGTGCGACCTGCTGGCTGCTTCCGCTTCTGCCTTTAAGAAACCTGTGCTTTTATAGTGGCACTCAGTGCAGTGCTGATTTAATGCAAACTGACTGGTCTGTCTATCCACTGACCTAAATACTTTATTATTTAAATAAACATGATACAAATCCTTTCTGTTACAATAAGGTTAAAAAGAAGTATGAACAAACTTACCTTGTGTAAGGATATATATAAGTACTTCAAGGGAGGGAGTGCAGAGGACGGTCATGGTCTCTTTTCAGTGGTGGCCACTGATAGGACTAGAGGAAATGGCCGGAAACTGAAACATCAAAAATTCCATAGGAACTTAAGGAAAAATTTCTTAACAGTGAGGGTGCCAGAGCACTGGAACAGGCTGCCCAGAGAGGGTGTGGAGTCTCCTTCTCTGGAGATCTTCAAAACCCGCTTGGATGCAGTCCTGCGCCACGTGCTCTAGGTGTCCCTGCGTATGCAGGGGGGTTGGACTAGATGATCTCTAGAGGTCCCTTCCAACCCTAAGCATTCTATGATTCTATGATTCTATATTCAGGACAGTACAAAAAGGTGGTTATCATTTTTTAAATTTATTTCTTTGGAAAATGAGGCTTGCTGAATGAAGGCATCTGAAGCCATCTCTTCCTCTCCCTTAATGCTTAAGTAATCTAGCCAATTTTTTTTTTTCAAAGCTAGTGGTGTAACAGAAGTCTTGCAGTTGCTGAATTCCTTCAGGCTTTGCAGAGCAAAACAAAACAAAACGAAAAATCAGTGGTAGATGCAGAAGATTGTAGAGTTGTTAGGGAGAAAGGTCTTAGGCCATAAAGTGGGTAGATAAAGATATGATGGGAAGATTCCCAGAAGACCAGGGCTGGGAGCATCTGGGATTACTATGAAGGACATTAGTAAGGATTCATTTACTGGAAATGGTTGTGTGTGTCCCTTCGGTCTCTACAAAGGCATCTTGAAAGGTCAAAGTGAAGCTACCCAAGTAATGAGGCTGCTGAAGGCCAAGTCGGGCAGGTTCTGTTCAGAAGAGCCTGCTAGTCTGTTTCCTAAGCAAGTACTTAGGATTATTGAAGACAGCAGAAATGAAGCAGTGCTTAGTAATTTCCCTAATCGGAGCAAGGGAGTGAGGGCTTATCGAATCATGTGGTTTAGAGAGATTAGCTTTATTTGTAAAAATAAATAAATAAATAATAATTAAAAAAAAAAAAATACAATTGTGCCAGAAGTAATTCGAGTGATCTGTAGTGGGAGTAGTTTGCTGGTCACAAAGTATTCTTAGTGTTCAACCTACTAAACACCTGGCCTACAGGTCCAGGTAAGCGTGTAAATACATAAATCTCTACATATGTGATTTTTTTTTTTCAAATTGGCTATTTAAAATTAACAAGAGATGTTGGCGATGTCTTTAAGAAAACTTTTCATATAACTTTCCTTTTCACAGAATGTGTATGGTTTTCCTTTTTGTATTGATTAGTAGACTCTGGTAGAAGGCTGTGGAAGAGTTGGAATAGTACTAAAAAAGTTGGCCTAAATCTTGCTTTTTGTCATTTCTGTGACCTTTATTTTTCTTTCTCATTAGAACTATGCAGCGCTGATATGGCAGCAAATTAATGAAGACAGACAAAACCCGAGAGGAAAGGCTGTATTTGGAGTCCAGCTCACAGAAGAGAAACTTAATGACTTCCGCGACGAACAAATTGGACAGCTGAAGGAACTGATGGATGAGGCTACTAAACCTCATAAGCAATTCACCATTCCTAAGGACTCAAAATACAAGAACTAAAGGGTTTTCAAATCTGCTTTAATGTATACAGAAATATTTTGAAACTTTCTTTTTCAGTTGGACTAAAATGCATTTTCTGTGGAGTAATGAGAGACGGTAGTGCTGTAACTTCCTCTGGATACCTGGCTTTTTCAACTAGGATAAATGTTCATAACAATTTGATGTTAATTGCAGCATATTTCCTCTTAAGGGAAGGCAGAAGACTTGTCAATTTAGTTTTACTAGATTTTTCATTTTAAAAATAGAAATCTTTAATCTTAGCACCCATGCGTGGTCATTTCTGTATCATTCTCCATTTTAGTGAAAAAGCTGCAACTAATATTTATTTTTTTGGTGTGGATTCAGTAGACAGAGGGAAATAAAGGTGTAATAAAGTATGTTCATTTTGGTGGAAGGAAACGAGCAATATTAGAAGAATAAGCTGATTTTCTTCTTGAGCTTTATTGTGAAATGGACTTCAAATTAAATAGTTCATTATTAAAATAATTGTGAAGGAATCACTGAAGTAAACTCAGCAAAATCATGTTTTTTTTTCAGATAATTCCTATCTAATCTTTTTCTAATCCACACATTAGCTCTTTGTGTTGTAGTATCCAAAGGATTTTTAAAAGCTCCATATTGCATATGCATTGTTTTATACAGACCAGAATTTATAATTTCTTTAATCACAGAAATTATCCCATTCATTATACTGTATAGGAAATATCAGTAATTTATAGGTAACACATTAGGTTAACCTTCATCAGGAAAATAAGTGCCTATTGTTACACTGGGATTGTAATATCTAAAAAAAGTCCTACTCTCTTATCTGCTAAGGAAAAACACCCCCCTTTCTGTGTAAAAGACAGCTTTCATTTCATCCTTTATGCCTATTTTTATATTATTTTGTTCCATTTCTGGACCTCCGCACAGGGCTGTGAGGAAATCTCATCCCAAAGCCTAAATCTTTCCTGTAACAGTCTTGAAAAAAGGAGCCAAGAGCAGCCAGACGGCTGGGCAGGCCTGCAGGGTGCCGTGTAAAACAGCATCGAGCAGGGGGAAAATGAACTTCAGTGCCGCACAGCGGGGACAACTCTGTGGACGAGAGCTGCACCTTTTGTCTTTTCCCAAGCCTTGTAGTTTCCAGTCTTCGTCATACTAAAAAGGACATCTGTGCTGGAGAATGTCAGTCCTAGGTGCTTCATTTTTTTTTCCAAAGTATTTTTTTTTTTTTTTTTTTCCTAGTAATTTTAGGATTTCCTGAACTGTATTTCCAAATGTGAAGTTTTGAAATTGAATAGCTCTCATTAAAAATCAGAAGTGAGAGGTTCTGTAGGAATTTCCTAGTTTGTTCCCTATTCTTAAAGCATGACTGGGATATATAAAACCATATTTTATAGTATATAATTTAAAAATTCTCCACTCAAAAAAAAACTGGCATATCAAGAGGGTTTTCAGAGTTAGAGGGAATCCTATAGAGGCTAGATATATCATCAACCTCATACCATGTAGACAGAGTTATTTCAAAACCAATACTCTGCGTGCTTACGGGTCAAAGTATAATCCATCCCTTCCCTCCAACAACTGGAGGAGCCAGGGTCCAAGGAAGTGAGTGTAAAGCTGCTCCCCAGAACACGTCTAGTGGATCACATTGCTCAGAGAGTCTGCGGGTCTTCCGAGAGCAGATCTCAAGCTTTTGAAGATAAAAGCTGCTTTGCTGACTTTCCATGAATTCTAGCAGGGCAGATAAGCAGGGGGCATGAATTTCAACGTAAGTGTTTTCATCTTTCTGCAGTTAGTTATTTCTATCAGGCTGAGGGTTTGGTTTTTATTTTGTTCATTCTGTGTTACTGAAATTTGCAGTCTTCTATAGGAACCCCAGGTAATCAGCTTTCCTCTGTTTCAAGCTTCATCATGTTTGTTCAGCTCTTTATTACCGCTAGAACCACTTCATTATTTTTTAAAAAGTTGCTGTTTCTTTTCAAGTCAGGAATAATTAAAAGAACGGTGCAGGTTCTTGAGACAACTGTAAAAAATTCGTTTATGTAATTAAGAATGCCAGAAATCTGAAAATGCCTCGGCTATTCTCTAAAAAATGTAGAAAATGAGTAATGTTATTTCTTATTCCTGGATATAATAACTTTTAGAACAAGATATCTGTGGACATGTTGCAGTAACACACGTGACTTGCAATCACTTTTTGGTCTTATCATTTCCCCATAACCCATTCTATTACAAACAAACTGATGGCTGTGTAATTGGTTACAGTGTAGTCATTTATAAGAGCAAATCCTGGTTTTCTGCCTGAAGGGAGCTGGAAGAGCCATAAACATGGGATATCTGCGCTACCCGCGGGATCCGCTGCTGTTTTACAGCAGCTGTTGCGGTTAGCAGCGCTGTACCCAGCGTGTTTCTGTCACGGGGCTGCTTGGAGAGCACGAGGTGCGGTAATTAGCAGAGCTTTAGAGCCGAGGGCTGGCTCTGGCTCTTGCTGGGCTGCTCTGGGAAGCAGATGCTGTTGGGCTGCCGCGTTCCCGCCGCCGCTCCTGGGCATCTCCACAGGAAGGCCCCGCTGGTGCCGGGGCGGCCGCGCTCGGCCTCCGTGTTGCTGGAGGTCACTGCTGCCATGGAGCTGCCCGAGGAAGTCCTGCCTGTGGGCGCAAAGCAGCACCCGGCAGGATTCCGAGGGCTTGGCCTGTGGCCCTGCCGGGCTGAGGCTTGGACGGTCTGACTGCCCCTTAGGCCACACTTCATGGATGCACCTCCTGGGTCAATAGTTTGACTGCTTTCCCAGTTTGCTTATGTGTAGCGGGAAGAGGAGCAGGCCACAGCGTCTCTCTCCATGCCGCCAGTCCCCTCATCTTCAGTGGGAAGTCCATTCCCTATCCTGTGATCTTCTAGAAAGGCTGAAGGACAGCAAAGCCTGGGAGGAGGCAGGGGAGATTTGAGGTGTTTTTTTTTCCTCATTGGGGTGTTTCTGTTGGGTTTCATTTCCGCGTTGAAAGTCTGTGGGAGAGCCCTTCCCTGCAGTGGCTGCAGTGGTCCTTGTCCTGGGCTGGCAGAGGGTGGGAGCAACTTATTCCATAGTCTCTGAATTCAGTACACGTGGAACCGCTTTGTGCCTCTGATCTTCCCTGAATGATACTTTTAAACTATTAATATATATGCAATTTTACTGCAGTGTCTGAAGCTTCAGCCCTATTGAGGACCCACCGCGCTGGGCTCCATGCAAAAGGCCACCTGTGTCCCCACGAGCAGGGGCCTGTGCCGTGTCACTGCTGACACAGGTGAGCTCTGGCTCTTCTGCCATGTCCCAACAGCTGGAATTTTAAGCTTCACACCCCAGGTATTATAATAGGTTTTTGATGCATAACATCTTTTGAGAGAATTCGGATGTGTCTATATGAAAAAAAAATCTTGTAGTTTGTGTCTTTCCATGGAATATTTATAGGGTTACTTTATTGCAGTAAATTATACCGCTGGCTCATGTGAGAAAAATGTCCTTTGTACTCTATAGAAAAGGAACTTCCCTCGCACCATAGAGGTAAGATTTGCAGCTGGCATCGTCATTGCCTGCCAGGAATCCAGGGAATGGGAATGCCTTTCCCCCAGTGGGGAAGACAGCAGAGTTTACCTGCGTGCCTGGATCCAGGCTCGGATCTTGCCGCTTGTGCTAGCGTGACCCAGCGCTAATGGAAATGGGTCAGCATCTGGGCACAGAGCCTGAAATTCCAGTCAAAGGGGCTGTAGATCACAACCGGCTGCTGACACTGCTCTACTTATGTGCTACTTTATACATTTTTCATCATGAGTGGGAGTGAGATAAGAAATTGTGTTGTACAGTGGTGATTATTTATTTTGGCTGGGGTTAGTCCTGCCGGTCACACTGTGCCCTGGGGTTTGCACCGTGTGAGCAGTGCCTCCACGTGCCTCTGCCACGGAGCGGAAACCACGAGGCGTGTGAGCCCTTTCCAGCATCCTGCTGATTTGCAGTGTGTAAGCGTGCGTGGCAGGGGCGGCTTAGCATTAACATCAGCTTCTGCTTCCCCCTGGAGCTTCACTAGCAAAATCCCTTTCTGCACCACTTTGGCATTAATGATCTGCAGCAGTTTGGCATTAATGAAGAAGCAATTGTCTTAGTCATTAGCTGAAATTAACAGTGTTCATAATCTTAACACATCGAGGATGACAAATGGCTCACTTGAGAACCAGTGGCTGAGGAAAGGATTGGGAGACCTCCTGACCCAATGCCGGGGAAGGGGCTGATCATGAGTCAGAAGCATCTTTCCTCTGAGCAGACAGACAGTCACACGTCAGAAATATCCACCTTCCTCCCCTCAGGCCTTGCAGCCCCTCAGCTGCTTCGGTTTCTCTCTCCTGTACCAGGAGAGTCTTTTTCTGCTCCTAAGATGCCTTCCTGTCAGGTCTGCCTCTGGGCACCTCGTCCCATCTCCTTTCCTGTGGAACCAGGAATTCCTAGCTGGGGAGAGAGAACAAACCTAACCTGCCTCTGCAGGCTCCTTGCGAGCCTGGCTCAGCAGTATCACAGTCCAGGTGCAGGTGCAGGGATAAAACAAATTGGACGAGTGGAGAAACAAGGAGCTAGCAGATGAGGAGGAAGAAGCGATGGAGAAGTGCTAGAAAAAGGAGGGAGAGATTTGTAAGAATGTAAAAGGTGGAAGGTGCTTTGGAGCAAACTGTGAGTTAGGTAGGAAAATCCTGTGTAAGAATAACGAGTCAGTAGCACTTGCGCACTGAAGGACGGAGAAGGAAGAGCCACAAAAGGTGCACATCGAGTCAGTAGCACTTGCATACTGAAATACAGAGAAGGAAGAGCCACAAAAGGTGCACAGATCCCAGCTGGGTTTGTCTTGTGCCCACAACCCTCTCTGGGAGCCCCATCTCGCTCTTGCAGCCCTGCGCTGGCCCGGGCGGGGATCACAGCTGGGCTGGTGCTCTCAGCGCAGGCCTGGGGAGAGCCAGAGACACCAGGGACACCTGGGGTTGCTTTCACAGTAATATCTGTGAACAAGTGATCCTGAAATATCCCTCCTGGCCAGGGACAGCCATCTCCGAGACCTGGAGCTGCTCGAGGGCCTGCAGCTGCGTCATGTAATTGTTCATCTCAAAGCAGCATGTGTGCAGAAAACACTTGGTGTTTTAGAAAAAACATGTTGCCATTTTTCTATTGCTTAGAATTCTTTAGATTTTTTTTATTATTTTATATATTATGTATATGAAATATATAATATCATGAGGTAAGCGTGTGACAGACTCGGAGGAAAACCTGCCCTTAGCAAAGGAGCAGTCATTTACATAACTCTGGTACAAAACGTGCCAAGTTCAACATCATCCCTAGCCCTGCTTTGCTGGCTTCATGGCAGCGAGCCTCAGCCGTGGCAGCGAGGCACCTCGCGAGCCTGGTGTGTCGGCTCAGCCTGTGGCGCACGAGGCGGAGAGGCCCTTGGTGGGGTGAGTCATCACGTTTCTGTCCTTTCTGTCCACCGCTCGCTGGAGTTTAGACATGCAATTTACATTAGATATCCAGTTTTGGACATGCTAAATTAATCTTCACCTTCCTTCCACCGATGGAGGT